>BTPG01000001.1:211836876-211887293 GCA_036245525.1 Semisulcospira habei
AACATCAGCTGGTATCCGAAAGACATCGACCCAACTCGTCAGGTATCTTTCTATGGCGACATCGTGTCTCGTGAGTAGTCCCTAATCACTTTGCACGTGCGACGGAAAAGTTATTTCGGCATATTTGTGCATGGATACAGTAATACATTGGAATAGTACATTTACACTCGTTAGTGTAACTAGCAAGTTATCGCGGTACATTTCTGCTAGAAAACGATGCTACAATGAGGTCATTAGATAACATAATGAATTATGAGAAAAGTGTGGGCGAGCAGAACGTATCATTAATGAGGTTTTGTTTGCGACAAACGATTACCAACAAGAAACGAGAGCAAAATCCCAGAGGATAATCTTAGACCATAATCATTGACAAATCCGGGCTCATGAGGATCTATGCCTCTTGGAGATGTTTGGAGTGCGGTCTATGCTTATGGCACATACAGGTTATCCACAGTTATTTTGCTCTCGTTCGATGCTGGGAGCCGTTGGTAGCAAACGAGACCTCACTCTCTTCAGTCTTTTTAAAGATGTGCAATGGCATAACTTCGAAAGTGTAGATTTTGTTTGTAACTGCAGTTGGTAACTGTTATTTAACACGTCTGACTAGATCAACACTTTCCTGCTTGAGGAGACGCTACGCTTCTGATACACAAAAGGACACACTGAGGAAAAATTGCTGGCTATACAAGGAAGTACATGACAATACATCCAGGGACTGATCGAGCAGAATAAACCTTGAAAGCACTGACGAAAGGAGAAAAAATGTTTGCTTGACGGTTTGCCCGCAAATAGAGGGAGGCGGTGGAGAGAGAGAGAGAGAGAGAGAGAGAGAGAGAGAGAGAGAGAGAGAGAGAGAGAGAGAGAGAGAGAGAGAGAGAGAGAGAGAGAGAGAGAGAGAGCGACTGAGAAAGAGAGAGAGAGAGAGAGAGAGAGAGAGAGAGAGAGAGAGAGAGAGAGAGAGAGAGAGAACAATGAACAATGAACAATGAACCTTTATTTTCCAACGGTAGAAGTTATTGGTAACAGGACCAGTTTTCAAACTTGCCGTTGCTACATCTACTACATAAATGACATAGACATGTAAACATACACATACCACACACTGACGCATGTATGCACTCGCTCACGCACGCACGCCCGCACATACACACGCACACACACACACACAAACACAAACTTGCACACGCACGCACTTAGACACACACGCACACATATACACACACGCTTTCGGACACGCACTCCAGACATACGTACGCGCATAACGCGTACGCATAAAAATATAAAATGAGTAAAAATGCAAAGTAAAGCAATACACAGAAAATCATTAAGTACATTAGAATTCATACAGCAAAGGCAAATATGTATATGTGCTCTCTCTCTCTCTCTCTCTCTCTCTCTCTCTCTCTCTCTCTCCTCTCTCTCTCTCTCTCTCTCTCTCTCTCTCTCTCTCTCTCTCTCTCTCTCTGTCTCACACACACACACACACACACACACACACAGCATGCACACACACACACACAGCATGCACACACACACACACACACACACACACACACACACACACACAGCATGCACGCACGCACACACACACACACACACACACACACACACACACACACACACACGTGAGCGCGCGCCCAAAAATATCGCGTACACACATATGAAGGCAAAAACATTATACATAGTACATGCAGTATTCAATGTACTCTTGACACTCAGATATTATGGTCCACTGTATATTATATAAAAAAAAACAAACAAAAAAAAAAAACAAAAAAAACAGACGCTCTCTTTCTCTCTCTGTGTCTCTCTCACTCTCGCGCGCGCACACACACACACACACACACACACACACACACACACACACACACACACAGACATTCTCACACACACAAACATTCACACACCTGAACACACGCGCAAGTTATCCCTGTAAATGATTAGATTACGTCAGAGATTCTAGGTGTTTGAAGAGGCTGACCCTAAATGAGGTGAGCGTCTTTGCGTTTCTGATTTCTGCAGGAATAGAATTCCAGAATGAACTTCCCGAAAATGACAAACTGGTTTTGAATAAATCAATACGCGGCAGGGGTACTTTGAAATGGTGTCCATGTCTAGATGCTATAGATATCCGTTCTGAGAAAAAAGAACTCAAGTACAGTGGACATGACTGCTTGTACAGCTTGTACATCAATACACCTTTATTGAACTGAAAGTGATGGGATAGAGGGAGCATTTTTAAAGTTTTAAGCTTTTCGTCAGTTGAGAGTTCGGGATCGGGAAATATAAGCTTAGCAGCTCTCCTATGTAGGGAGTTCAGCCTCTTCAAATGTACATCACTAGAACCATCCCACACTGTTGATGCATAGTCTATGTGCGATTTGACATGAGCATTGTAGAAAAGAAGACGCGCATCTGTGTCAGTAATTGTTTTCAATTTTGACAACATATACAGGCCGCTGGAAACCCTTTTGCACACATTATTAATATGCAGTTGCCATTTAAGCTGATCATCTATAGTGACCCCTAAGAGGCGGGTGGTGCGTGACTGAACTCACTTGCTCAATTGGGCTGTCGTTTATACACAGACTAAGAGAGAGCGGGCATAGCTGGTGCTTTTGACGTGTGGTTATAACCATACATTCTGTTTTTGACGGATTCAGGGACATGGAGTTGGAATGACACCAGTCGGTGACCTCATGCAGGCTTTCCTGCAGACGCGTGCTAATTGCAGCTACATCTTTGTGAGGAGTATGTAGTGTGCAGTCGTCAGCAAACATGTCACAAGAAATATCCTGGCAACTAATATGCAGTGGAAGGTCAATGATAAATATGCAGAACAGCAATGGCCCAAGGACAGAGCCCTGAGGCACTCCGCTTTTGACGAGACCATACGAGAGAGAGAGAGAGAGAGAGAGAGAGAGAGAGAGAGAGAGAGAGAGAGAGAGAGAGAGAGACAGAGACAGAGACAGAGACAGAGACAGAGAAAGACAGACAGACAGACTGACAGACAGAGACAAAGAGATTATGACGTTTCAAGTTTCATCTAACATGTCTGTTTTGCGATTAAACCACATCGTGCGCAACATGACATGTAACAAACTGTAACCCCTTCCCCGCCATTCAAGGCAGATCGTGTCACCCAAATCTTTGTTAATTCAACGCCGAAGATGCCCAGCCGTCCAAGGAACATGGATACAAAATGGTTCCCGCAAGAGGCGTAGATCCTCATGAGCCCCCGCAACTGCGGGGGCTCATGAGGATCTATGCTTCTTGCAGATGGGTAGGATTCTCTGCTTCCCGGAAGTGAATGCGTTAAGATTTTATAAGGTGACAAAAAGGCAGTTTCAACCGGAAATCAGACAAGGACTTCTCTCTCTGTCGCCCCACTGTCCTTATAATGTTTACTGTTTTAGACGTCATCGTTTCTGTCATGAACATGACAAACTTTTGTGAGAATGACGTATGACTAACATGCCGCCGTTGTAGGTGCCAATCAAAAACATCGTAACAAAGAACAATGTGAGTTATCGTTATAACGTATGAACGTGAATTTGCATTCAGTGCTCCGATGAATACCACATAATAATGTGTTTTTCAAAATACCTTGAACCCCACTGCTGCCGAGAACAACAGAACACAATCCCAGCTACAAGAGGTTGCGGGGACTCATGAGGATCTATGCCTCTTGCTGACATCACTTTGTTGCCATGTTTCTGGGATGGTTTCGGCCTTTGGGATTGACTTAACAATGATTTGAGAAATACAATCTGTCCATCGGCAAGGAAAGGATTAAATAGTGTGTATTCTGATCTTTGGTATTGCACTGTACGCCTCTAATACATCTCACTACAGTTGTAAGGTCCAAATTTACATGCCAACAGACTTCACTGTTTTTGGTTGTTGTTGTTTTTTAATTATGTGCACGAATTAAATTCAACTGTTTTCAACCTTAGTGTCCACGCAGTCACCCGTAATGTTGACATTATCTGTGCTGAAAGCACAAGGCTGTGTAGGCCTACTACAACTCATTCACTAGCCCAGTATCAATAGCCCGTAATGTCGACATTAACTGTGCTGAATGCACAAGGCCCAGTATCAATAGCCCGTAATGTTGACATTATCTGTGCTGAATGCACAAGGCCCAGTATCAATAGCCCGTAATGTCGACATTATCTGTGCTGAATGCACAAGGCCCAGTATCAATAGCCCGTAATGTCGACATTATCTGTGCTGAATGCACAAGGCCCAGTATCAATAGCCCGTAATGTCGACATTATCTGTGCTGAATGCACAAGGCCCAGTATCAATAGCCCGTAATGTTGACATTATCTGTGCTGAATGCACAAGGCCCAGTATCAATAGCCCGTAATGTTGACATTATCTGTGCTGAATGCAAAGGCTGTTTAACTCATTCACTAGCCCGGCATCAACAGCTGCAAAAGTGTCGTATTATGTTGCCGCTCATAATAGGCCCAGCCTCAACAGCGTCATTAGAGTTGCAATCTCTAAACAACACTTAAATACACCTATACAACACTTTCCCAGCTATTGATGCGGGGTTACTTGAATGTGTTAAACTGCACCGGTGGCCGCATCTACAATGAAGGAAAGGAGGTGAATTTGTTTCCTTTTCATGTTTGTTTTATATTTTTTCTCAACAGCTGTTGACTTCCAATTTGGCAAGGCCAATGGCTCCGTGTGGAATATGGGTCAGCCTATATTAACGTTGTCTCAGCTGGTCAAGTGTGAAGACGTCTTCAGCTTCCTGCCCGACCAGGCGCTCGACATCAAGTGCCCAATCAAGAAAGGCCGTAAGTATGACGTCTTAATAAATGAACCAACCCAAAATGGTTGTAAGTGTGACAATAATTGAATAGACCAATCAAGAACGTTAGTAAGTATGACCTATATTAACCAATCCAGAAAGGGTGTAAGTGTGACATTGACTGAATCAGCCAATTAAAAGCGGACGTAAGTATGACGTTTAACCGCTTTCGTGCCATCGGTTGTAGTTTTTTTTTTCTGGAATCTTTGTTTAACAGATTCCCAAAAGTCCCACCCATCAAAAAACATGGAGAGAAAGTGGGGTCCGCAATAGGCATAGATCCCCATGAGCCCCCGCACTTGCATGGGCTCATGAGGATCTATGCCTCTTGGAGTTGGATTGAGTAAACCATTTCTCGCCAGTAAACAAATACATAAACCCAAAACACGATACATAAACAAATACCAAACATAAACTAATTGAGATAGGATGTAGGTTTGACATTAATGAAATCAGCCCATAACGTTTATTTGTTCACCAATCAGATTTTGTTTCGCTGTTAATTCTGTCTCGGGGTATGAAGTGCCCAACCGAAATGGACCTAATTTAAACATTTAATAAATCAGCCAATCGGATTGTGTTTCAATGTTCTTTGAGCAGAGTGACGACAAATACAAATTTGGAGTATACGTCACTAAAAATGAGTGGAGGAGAAGCGTTCAATTTGAGTTTGATAATACTTCTAATCGCCGGCACTGATCTGCGATTTTTTTGCCTTTACGTCCAAAATCACAGACATGAACACACGTCTTAATTCTGCATACTTTTTGCTTAGTCATGATGAGACAAACTTATAAAAAAACAAAACCTGGAAGATCGAAAATTGTTTAAATTCAAGACACACGATAGAGGGGTGTGTGTGTGTGTGTGTGTGTGTGTGTGCGTGTGTGTGCGTGCGTGCGTGTGTGTGTGCGTGCGTGCGTGCGTGTGTGCGTGTGTGTGTATGTGTGTGTGTGAGTGTGTGTGTGTGTGTGTGTGTGTGTGAGTGTGTGTTTGTGTGTGTGTGTGTGTGTGTGTGTGTGTGTGTATGTGTGTCTGTGTGTGTGTGTATGTGTGTCTGTGTGTGTGTGTGTGTGTGTATGTGTGTCTCTGTGTGTGTGTGTGTGTGAGTGTGTGTGTGTGTGTGTGTGTGTGTGTGTGTGTGTGTGTGTGTGTGTGTGTGTGTGTGTGTAGGGTTGGGGTGGTGTGGTGTGGGGGTTCGCCTTCACATGAAACATTGTAAAAATGCGCGAACAAAACAAACTATAAAAAGTGACGAATAAATTCTCAATGTTGGGGAACCATGCACATAAGACGAAATTAAGTTTTTTTTTTTAAAAGAGAATTTATCTGTCACAAATTGTATTCTTTATGATTGTGACGCTGTCACGGTATCCCCCTCCTTACAAATGGCCACATTGTGCAGAAAACCAGGCGTACAAAGGACCTGCGTTACTTGCACAGTAATGAGACACGGGAGCAACAAGTAGCACGAAAAACGTGATGTCTGCCACATGGACCGACGTCCCAGAGCGCAAAGGCCATCAGGCCGACCTCGGCCGTCGTTGGCCCGCGCACGGCCGTGCGCGGGCCAACGACGGCCGAGGTCGGCTCGATGGCCTTTTGCGCATTGGGGTTACGCTGACCAAAGCAGTTTCAAATGACTGATAGATGGAGACTGGTGTTTATAAGAAACAAGTCAAGCATAATATACTGTAGAGCTTTTACGACCGTTTTACATTCGTGACCAGGAACCTCCCCGAACAGGTTGCGGGAGACGTTATTTGCCAAATGTTTCAACGGCTGATTAGCGTTTCGCCTTGACAGACGCATCATGGGAATAGTAGCGAGGTTCCGTTTGAAACGAACGACTCCCAAAAAGGAACGAGAGCGAAGCTATAGCTGATAACCAGTTTCTAGCATAAATATAGACAACACTTCAACACTCTGGGCTCATGAGGATCTATGCCTGTTGGAAATGTTTGGAGTTTAGTTCACCCCACCCACCAGAAGTTAGTGCCCAAAAGTTCCTTTCGATATCGCACTGTGGAGATTTTTGGAGTGTTGTCGCCGCTTATGGCACACGCAAAGAATATCCGCTGTGATTTCACTTTCGTTGGTTGTGGGGAGTCGTTCGTGGCAAACAAAACCTCGCTAGTATTAGCGCACAGAGCATCATTATCATCTTCAGTATTTTCAGCGACGGACATGGCGTAACCGCGAGTGTCTAAGTAATGCTTGTTGAGCTGGGCAGACAACTTATCGCCCAAAGTGCTGCAGTGAAAGATGGATCTCCGGTTAGCAATAGGCCCTCGGGCCTACGTCAGCCTTCGCTTGCCCGCGCACGGCCGTGCGCGGGCCAGCTACATTTGACGTCGGCCGAAATATCTTCTGCTCACTGCTGGGATTGAAATAAAATTATATAAATGGCCGTAATTCTCGATGAGGCCTCTCAGACAGGAGTGGAACATCTCCCCCCTCCTTCCCCCTCCCCCCGCCCAGACTCCCCCCCCCCCCCCCGCCCGCGGGGGTCTGGAGAACACATTTTTTTCGGAATCCTATCATCTATGAAGACGAACCGTAGGTGTTTGCTTAAAATAAATACCGTATTGAATGTAGGAGGGCATGTACAATGGTCATATTTTCCTTTTTTTGGGCCCAATATTTTGCTTTTGGGGGTAGAGTTGGTGTTAACGATATAGTTCCCGTAAAAAAAGCACGCAGAACTAAATAGAATACATTTACCTACCATTTACAATGATTCAATGTCTAAAAATCAAAATGGTGACGTCATCGCGGCGCCATCTTGTTTACCTTTCATTATCCGCGAAAAAGCCTTCTTGCCAGAATAGTAGGTGTCCAATCTTTGACATACTATGATGAAAACATATATACCAATGTTATAATATATCATCAGTGGAAACGTAAACGATTCAATGTTTTTGACTAGTGACCTTGAAAGGTGTTATTTAAAGGTCAAGATCACCTATAGTTGTACTTTATGAAAAAAAAAAAAAACATATTTTTCAAAAACGTGACAAAGAAATCTTACTAAAAGTGATAACATGTAAGGATTTGCATGATTAGTTGATAAACGATTAGACCTGACCTTCACGAAGGTCAAGGTCTCAGTTTTTGAAGAGTTCGTAAGAATATTCAGTTTACAATAGGGGCAAAACATTTGCTCTGATTTTAGGAATATTTGCTCACAACAACTTTATGATCAGTCTCTTACTACTGAATCGTATTCTGTTGAGTTGAGATTATCAGGAACATTGTAATATAGATACCCTGTATAATTAAGGTCAATGACACAATATGTACAACTGTGCACTCAATCTGTTAAGTTAACTGTTTCATGGTCCTGAAATTCTCTCCCTCCCTCTCTGTCCCACTCTCTCTCTCTCTCTCTCTCTCTCTCTCTCTCTCTCTCTCTCTCTCTCTCTCTCTCTCTCTCTCTCTCTCTCTCTCTCTCTCTCTCTCTCTCTCTCTCTCACACACACACAAGCACGCACACGCACACGCACACACACACACACACACACACACGCACGCACGCACGCACGCACGCACGCACACACACACACACACACACACACACACACACACACACAAAGGTAAAGAATTTAATATAGGTAGTAGAAAAGCAAAGAATCTCATTTATTGTTTATGCATGGTCCATTCTGATAAGTATGGAACTTCTGCAGAGGCTGTAGCCCTGGCAAGTAATACGCAAGTCAACAGATTTTTGCTTAAACCAGCTATAAGACGGTAGTCATGTAGTTCCCCCCCCCCCACCCCCACCCCCCCCCCACCCCACCCACCCCCACCCCCACCCCCCACTCCCACCCACCCCCACTCCTCACGCCACACCGGCCCCTTCGCACTAAACATTTGAAATTGAAAATCATTGAAACATTAAGCTATGGCTATACCAATGGTCAAAACTTAAGGGCCACCACACTTTTTTGTGTCATTGTTTATCGTAGCAAGTACGCTAATAAAATACAATGTCCTTTCGATCCAAATGGATTAAACGTTGATCTTAGACAGTCCACTGTACAGGGAACAATAGACAACAATTCATCAATTTCCACGAACGTGTCAAATGCACGTGAAACATCGTCAGGTTTTGTGAAAAACTGTGCGATATTGGCAAGCGTACCAAAGGCAGACAGGTGGAAAAACTCGGTAAAGTCGTGATGCACGTGCTAAAGGAGTCAATCGTGAACACTGAATATTTCTGTTTCGCTACGAATACCGGTACAGTAGGGGCATCATGGTCACTTTCCTAACCATGCCACCACGACAAAGCCTAACGCCAGTAGATCAAGGCCGGGCGCTAGCATGGCTGCAGAATGGAATTTCCGGACGAGAAGTTGGAGGACGTCTTGAGGTGTCCCATTCAGAGATCCAGAGGCTGTTGGCACGATTCCACGAAACTGGCAGAACGACGACCCTGCTAAGGACGCCCACGCTGCACCAGCTGAAGGGAGGACAGATACCTCTGTGTGGCGGCTCTGCGCGACCGAACTGTCACGTCAACTACTCTGCGAAGTCAACTGATACAAGCTGCAAACGTTAACGTCAACAGAAGCACAGTCTGCCGTCGTCTGCGCGAAATTGGCCTGGCTTCATGCAGAGCAGCAGTGAGAATATCCCTCACTCCAGCTCATCGCTGAGCCCGGGTTGCCTGGTGTCGTCAACATGTGAGGTGGAACATACTCCAGTAGACTCAGGTTCTGTTTACTGATGAGTCACGGTTCACTGTGCCCTTCAACGACGGCAGGGTGAGGGTCTGAGCGAGCGATTTGTGTTCACTGATGGATGCGTCCAAGAGGTGGATCGCTACGGAAGAGGCTCAGTCATGGTCTGGGCAGACTTCAACAGGGAAGGCAGGACCTCCCTCCACGTCATCCGAGGCACCCCGACTGGACTGCACTATCGGGACGAGATTTTGCAGCCTCTCGTCCAGCCATAGGCGACAATGCTGTTCTGCATGACGACATTGCTCGGCCTCATCGCAAGTATGTTCCACCTCACATGTTGACGACACCAGGCTACCCGGGCTCAGCGATGAGTTGGAGTTCTTGCCAAAACAATCCTGCAAGTCACTGTGCAAGGAGGACGAAGGAGAGGAAGACAGAGGAAAAGATGGGAGGACAGAGTGGACAGGACTGAGGCTGGGTGATACGCTAAGAATGGCAGAAAACAGAGAGGAATGGAGGGAGCTGGTTGCCAAGTCATCAGTGGTGCCCCAACGGTCGGCAAGACTATGGGATATAGACAGACAGACAGACAGACAGACAGACAGATAGATAGATATGAAGCGAAAGTGAAACTCATATCACGTAAAATATAAAATTATGTAAAAACTAAAACTTACGTCATGACAAATGACGTTTGACAAATCAATGACGCGTACGTCCTGCGCCCCTTATAAAACTCACTGACGCATTGGCAGATCTGCGAGACTTTTTCAATAGGAGATAATTCAACATCAGAATCAGGTCAAAGACAAAAGGTAGCGACCATTGACAGCGAGGACAGCTCTCATATAGAAGAGACTTTGTGGGTTATGGTTCATCCCATCTGGGTTTTTTTTTTTAATTTATGCCCAGCATAGACGTAGTACTCACACTCTTAGCATACACTGACTAATTTCCACCACACTTCAAAGCCTGACAAATTACAAAATCTTCAGCTGTAAAAATTCATATTCTGGAAAGTATAAAAAACCAATCCACTTTAAGCTCAAGGTACTATTATATGACGTCACCAGATTTTACAAACTGTGTAAATATGAAGTGCACATATATTACTGGAAGTATTTTAGCAAATAAAAAGTCTTTTGCGTGCGTTTAATTCCATTAATCATGGAAGAAGTGCATCAGAACACCGCATCTAAAACATGATGCCATATTCATAGGGTCCAAATATGGAATGCTGTGACGTCATCGTGTATAAAAAGAAGAATATGATAACGTTTATTATTTTCTGCATGCCAGATAAAGGACGAACACGCCGATACCAAATAATAAGTATTTTCGTGTAGTTATCATAGCTTTACTGTCCATCTAGTACCCTTACCTCAAAAAAGTATGACCCCTTTGGGGGGTGGGTTCGGTCAAACTCTGTGGTGTCTTCGATACGGTGTTTATTTTTGGAAAACACCTAGGAACCTACGTGGTTTTGGATAGACTTTCGGAAAAACATAGTCTCCGATCCCCCGCAGGGGCAGCGGGGGGAGGAGGGGGGGGGGAGAGAGGAGAGGGGGATGTCTGTGGAGGGCTAAAGGTCTATTACAACAAAAACTCATTGTCAAGAACTGTTACGATTGTGGTTGTGTTATCCTGTGAGAGCGTGCGTGTGTTATTCGTAGGTAACGATCCGATGTTTATTTGAGCTATCACGGTTGCGATTCACGTGCTTATTTAGTAAGTTTTTCTTTTGTTCGTGAGTAGAGCCGATTTCGTTTTGTTGTGTTTAGTCCAGTGCGTTCTAGAAGGGTCGCACTGTCTAGTGGCCTCGTAAGTGTCACGTCCGTTAGTTGACATCGCAACACTTCGCTACATTTTTCGCTACTTTTTGTGCGCGTGGATTGAGCAGCCTTTGTTTTGTTTTGGGAATGTTCTCGTACTTTATAGAGATACCAGGTGATAGGGATACCATACTTTTATGAGACTTAATTATACGCTAGAATTTAGAGCTGAAGTAAGCAGCCGTGTTTTTGTAGCCTGTTATAGTTTTTTCTTGGAAAATTTATGTTAATGAGCTTCGGCTGCGTGTTTCGTTCTGATTGGTTGAGTTGTATGATTTCCGTGGAAGTTTCTAGATTTTTGGTAGTATATATAAGGAGGGCGCTGGAAAAGCCGCCGTTTGCCGGTCCCCAGCCCGGATGCAAAAGGAGGTGGGAACAACCACGCCAAAACTACAATCTACATCAAGATTGCTTATCGACCACGCCAAAACTACAATCTACAACCACGCCAAAACTACTAGTCCCTGATCACTTTCAGTGCAGTGGGACAGTAAGCTGGATACAACAACAAGCCGAGTAGTACATTGTCTTGCTTTGTCAGCTGTAGAGACACGCAGTTTATTGCGAGATACGCTGTGTATGAGAAACTTTGAGTCGTAGTGTGGACATAGCAGAAGAGACTTTGTATCAATAGTTTGTGCATTTGAAAGTGCATTACTGTGTGGATATCGCATCGCTGAATTAAATATTGTTGGAACTGTTACTCCAGTATTGTCTACATCCTTAAGCCACGTGTGACGGATTGCAGCTGAACGAGGTTTATTTTAAAGAACTCTACGTGTGTGTGTCTGGTGTGTTTATCATACTTCGACTACAACTCCACCACGTAACATTTTGGCGACCCCGACGAGACCTCTTCAGTTGGTTCAGTGGAAAGGGTAGCAGGAGAAAACAGCCAGCAGTGAAAAGCAGAGATGGCGACATCCGAGATGGAGACATTCCTGAAAATTGGAAAGGAATGTGGACTCGAAGGAGCTCAACTCCTCGAGTTTGTAAAAGAGAGAGAGAAGGAGAGACTGGAGAGAGAGGATAAAGAAGAAAAGAGACGAGAGAGAGAAGAAAAGGAGAGACTGGAGAGAGAGGAGAAAGAAGAAAAGAGACGAGAGAAAGAAGAAAAAGAGAGATTGGAAAGAGAAGAAAGAGCCAAAGAGCGTGAAATTAGGAAACTCGAAATTCAAGCAGAAGAGGCGGAGAGGCAGCGACAACACGAAATTCATCTGAAGCAGATGGAGATAGAGGCACATAGCCAGAGAACTAATGAAGCAACAGCATTAGCGAGCAGAGAACAAACAGCCCGTGCGCCAAAACTTCCACCTTTCATTGAAAATTCAGATAAGATGGACGCTTATCTGGAGCGATTCGAGCGCTTCGCAAATAGCAGCAATTGGAAACAAGAGACTTGGGCTATTAAACTGAGCGCACTTCTAACTGGCAAAGCGCTTGAATTTTACACCCGTTTGCCACGAGAAGAAGCCGAAGATTATACTCAGTTGAAAACCGCCCTGTTGAGACAGTACGACTTCACTGAAGAGGGTTACAGGCGACGATTTCGGAACTGCAAGCCTGAAGAAGGAGAAACACCCAGCCTATTCATTGAGATAATTAGAAGCTACCTGGAGAAATGGATAGAGCTGGCTGGCCTAAACAGAGAGTACCAAGACCTGTGCGACCTCATCATCAAAGAACAAGTTTTCAGCGCATGTTCTAAGGACCCTGACCGCCCACCTCAGAGAGCAAAAAGACCAGTCACTAAAGGCCCTGGCCGACTTCGCTCGAAGATACCTTGACGCTCACAACATGAAGTTCGGGTCCAGTAAGCCGCAGCGTGAGTCTGAACCAGCAGAGGACATCCACAATGTCAGAGACAACCCGAAATACAAGCCGGTGGAGAACCTGACAAGTTTTCTCTGTGGAAAGAAAGGTCACAAAGCGATACGGTGTCCTTCTAAAGATGTTCCCCGAGGCGACAACATCAGAAGATCCAACCAAGATCGTGGGATAGCAGGCAGAAGCAGTACCACGTCTCAACACAGAGCTGCCGCTGTATTAGCCAATGATGTGACGTCATCCAATGACTTTGAGTCTAGAGAAACGCGAGTGACACCAGAGCTGATCGAATCTTTCAAAAAGAATGGACGCATCCCAGTAGGAGATGGGGCTACATTTTTACCAGTCTCAAACATCGCGCTGCCTGAGAATGAAGTGCCGAACATGCCGGTGGTGTCAGGATTCGTCGGCGACACACCAGTGAGAGTATTGAGAGACACTGGTTGTAGCTGCATAATCGTGAGAGAGGACCTAGTAGCTGAAGACCAGAAGCTACAGGAGTTGACCACCCTCATTTTGGCTGACGGAACTGTAAGGATTATCCCCCTTGCCAAAGTCAGTGTCGACACCCCATACTTGACAGGAGAGGTGAATGCGTTGTGCGTGAATACTCAGTACTCAAACCAAGGGGAATCACAGCGCTGGACAGACAACAGTTAGATCCCCTGTTAGATGCAGGGGATCTAACTGTTGTCTGTCCAGCGCTGTGATTCCCCTTGGTTTGAGTACTGACAATTCTGCCAGCGCTAGCCTCACCTATCTGGTTTGTGAGTAGTTGTGCGTGAAGACGCCAGTCTACGACCTCATCATCGGAAACATTGATGGTGCCAGAAACGCAGACGATCTAGATCCAGAGTGGAGACCTGAAATATGTTCTGTTACCACGAGAAGTCAAGCAAAGAAGAGTCATCAGACCATCCCTCTTAAAGTGGCGGACAACACGGAAGCAGCTGTAGTGAATAGGGACAGGCTGGTGGAGCTACAGAGAGGTCAAGACAAACCAAAATTGGCGGAATCGGTGCGTCTTGCTGATGACGAAAGACTAGACGACGAGAACCTGTTTGACCTTAATGAACTCCGACACAAAGAGGATGTAGAAGATATCCAGTTCGGTCAGAATCTGACCCAGACTCAACGTGAAGAACTGCGCGTCCTGTCTCAAGAGTTCGAGCATTGGTTTACACCTGACCCAGGGACAACAGACACCATCCTGCACGAGGTAAACCTGACGTCAAACGAGCCAGTTCGCAGCAAACCTTATCGTCTTCCTTATAACACGAGGAAAGAATTGAAAAAGGATATCAAGGAAATGCTGAGTCTGAATGTCTTCAGAGAGTCCAAGTCACCGTATGCGTCCCCAGTTGTCATCGTGAAGAAACCAGATGGATCCAACCGAGTGTGTGTGGACTATCGCAGACAAAACAAACTAACAATCTTTGATCCAGAGCCTATGCCCACAGCGGAAGAACTGTTCCAGAAGGTCAGTGGAGACCGATTCTTCTCCAAAATTGACCTAACCAAAGGGTATTGGCAAATCCAGGTTGCAGAAAAAGATATCCCCAAGACAGCGTTCGTCACACCCGACGGTCATTGGGAGTTCCTGAAAATGCCTTTTGGTATGGTAAACAGTGGTGCCACATTGAAGAGAGGACTGAAAAAGATCCTAGAAGATATGCAAAATGTGGTCTTTTACTGGGATGACATTTTGATTCATGCCAAAACTTGGGGGGACCACCTCAAAGCCCTCAGAGAACTGTTCCAAAGACTGTCAGATGCGAATTTCACCATCCGTCCAAGCAAGTGTATTCTTGGAGCTGACAACATAGACTTCATTGGACATAAATTGAGCGATGTTTCTATCCTTTTTTTTTTTTTTTTTTTTTTAATTATGTGGATTCTGTGGATGTTTTCTCAGTGTAGCCATTTCAGTCTCTTTTGTTGTTGTTGTGTGTGTGTAAGAAGGAGCATTCTGCTTTATACACGTGATTGATTATTATTTTTATTGTTGTTATTATTATTATTATTATTATTATTATTATTACTGGTAGTAGCAATGGTAAGAAAAGCAGTATTTGTAGAATGTTATATTTTCTAACGCAATAAAAAAAAAAGGATAGAAACAATACTCACTGACACACTTGTTGAAGTCCAGTTCTCTTAACCATTTGGCTGTCGGTAGCGCTTTTTGTTGGGATGATTCCTACAGGAATAACAACACCCTGACATCCTACAGGAATAACAACACCCTGACATCCTACAGGAATAACAACACCCTGACATCCTGCAGGAATAACAACACCCTGACATCCTACAGGAATAACAACACCCTGACATCCTGCAGGAATAACAACACCATGACATCCTACAGGAATAACAACACTCTGACATCCTGCAGGAATAACAACACGATGACATCCTACAGGAATAACAACACCCTGACATCCTGCAGGAATAACAACACCCTGACATCCTACAGGAATAACAACACTCTGACATCCTACAGGAATAACAACACCCTGACATCCTACAGGAATAACAACACCCTGACATCCTGCAGGAATAACAACACCCTGACATCCTACAGGAATAACAACACCCTGACATCCTACAGGAATAACAACACCCTGACATCCTGCAGGAATAACAACACCCTGACATCCTACAGGAATAACAACACTCTAACTTGCTACAGGAATAACAACACTCTGACATCCTACAGGAATAACAACACCCTAACATCCTACATGAATCACAACACCCTGACATCCTACAGGAATAACAACACCCTGTCATCCTACAGGAATAACAACACCCTGACATCCTAGAGGAATCACAACACCCTGACATCCTACAGGAATAACAACACCCTGACATCCTACAGGAATAACAACACCCTGACATCCTACAGGAATAACAACACCCTGACATCCTACAGGAATCACAACACCCTGACATCCTACAGGAATAACAACACCCTGTCATCCTACAGGAATAACAACACCCTAACATCCTACAGGAATAACAACACCCTGTCATCCTACAGGAAAAACAACACCCTGACATCCTACAGGAATCACAACACCCTGACATCCTACAGGAATAACAACACCCTGACATCCTACAGGAATAACAACACCCTGACATCCTACAGGAATAACAACACCCTAAATTCCTCCAGGAATAACAACACCCTAACATCCTACAGGAATAACAACACCCTAACATCCTACAGGAATAACAACACCCTGACATCCTACAGGAATAACAACACCCTTACATCCTACAGGAATAACAACACCCTAACATCCTGGTTTGGCATCCTGTCTCGGAAGACAATGGAGTATATGCGCTTGCTGGGTCAGTCACTGGAGTGACCTCTCCAGGGCGCAAGCCTGGGCGAAGTGTATGGAGATCCTGGGGTGCCCAGTCGTCAAGATCCCCCTCTCGGCCTCGCTGATGTATCCAAAGGAATGCAAAGCAGTACGTTTGGCACCGGTTTGGCTGCAGGAGCTGCCAGAACAGTGCGTGAATACAGGCAGCTGTCTGCCTTCGGGGCTCCACTCCTGATTTGAAGGGTTTACTCCCCCACATTTGGCCGTTGGATCCAACCTGATCTCCTCCGTCCTCTAGCCGTTGGCTGTCAGAAACAGCTCATCCGCCTAGTGGTGCAATGTGAACACCACCCCCTCACGTGGTTTAGCCCACCAGCTGAGGTGGTTTGCCAGGGTGTGGCGCTTGGAGCCAGCACGTGAGAGATTAAGGAGATGGATGAGGACCAGTGATGCCCGTCCGTCCTATGTAGGACGCAGCTGCCGAACAGCAAAGGTGCTACCTCTATCCAGAGCCCCCTAACATCCTACAGGAATAACAACACCTTAACATCCTACAGGAATAACAACACCCTAACATCCTACAGGAATAACAACACCCTGACATCCTACAGGAATAACAACACCCTGACATCCTACAGGAATAACAACACCCTAACATCCTACAGGAATAACAACACCCTAACATCCTACAGAAATAACAACACCCTGACATCCGACAGGAATAACAACACCCTGACATCCTACAGGAATAACAACACCCTGTCATCCTACAGGAATAACAACACCCTGACATCCTACAGGAATCACAACACCCTAACATCCTACATGAATAACAACACCCTGACATCCTACAGGAATAACAACACCCTGACATCCTATAGGAATAACAACACCCTGACATCCTACAGGAATAACAACACCCTAACATCCTACAGGAATAACAACACTCTAACTTCCTACAGGAATCACAACACCCTAACATCCTACAGGAATAACAACACCCTAACATCCTACAGGAATAACAACACCCTAACATCCTACCGACAGCCGAAGGGTTACTTATAAAACGAGCTCTCAATTGTTGTCCGTCACCCGTTGCCTGGGTATTCTTCTTGGTTTGGACTCATCCTAACAGAGTAGGTGGTGTGGAAGGGGGGGGGGGCGGCACGGTCTTGCGGCGCATGGGACATTAGACTCTTCCTAATAGGGGTGCAAGGGTCTTTGCGCAGGTGTTGTTAGCTGCTCTGCGCGCCTTTCATGACTGCTAGAAGGGATCCATCTCCACCGCCGACCATTTTCTCGCCAGTAGAGTTGCCTGATCAATTCTCTAATTTCTTCAATGAAAATTTTCAGAGCATTCGTGATAGACCTGATGGACTTATTTCACAGTCTCCACCACAGTCTGACGTTCCTTTTTCTGGTCAGTGTCTCGCGTCTTTCAGATCTGTCAGTGAACAGGAACTTCATACTGTGCTGAACAGACTTGTAGTTCTGCTTGTGCTTTAGACCCACTTCCTACCAAATTGCTGTACGAGTGTATTGATGTTATGTTTCCAGTCATGACCAACGTTGTCAATGAGTCCCTGCTGTCTGGTGTTTTTCCGTCGGATTTCAAGTCCGCCTTTGTTAAACCTTTGCTTTAAAAGAGCCCTCTATAGACCCTAACAATGTACAGAATTACTGCCCTGTCTCAAACCTCCCTTTTCTATCTAAGATCGTTGAGAAGGTTGTGTTGTCGCAACTTCTGGACCATCTGAACCTGAATCATCTTCTTAGTCCCAATCAGTCTGCGTACCGTGCAGGTCATTCCACTGAAACTGCTCTTGAAAAAATGCTGAATGACCTTCTGGAGGCTCTTGATGATGGCAAAGTATCTGTTCTAGCACTGTATCTGCTACCTTTGATACGAATGACTATGACATTTTGCTACAACCTCTCTATTCTGTGTCTGGCCGCATTCATTAAACTGCTTTATCGTGGTTTAGATCCTATCTGACAGACAAAACTCAATGAATAGCAGTTAATGATAAGCTATCCCCCCCCCCCCCCCCATGCACCCTGCGCTTTGGCGTCTCACAAGGTTCAGTTACCAGTCCTCTTTACCCTTTATGTTTAGCCACTGGCCAGTGTCTTTAACCGTTTTCCCATATCACATCATGCGTTTGCAGATGATACTCAACTCCATGACTCGCGTTTACCTGATCAGATTATGGACACAATCGAGAGCCTTAACTTCAGGAGTGTATCTCGGAGACTAAGATGTGGATGACAAATTACAGTTGAATGACGGAAAAACCGAGACCATGATCATTGCTTCCCCGAGGTTGACGAAAACGCTGACACTCCCCCAGTCATTACAAATTTGTGGTGTCACTGTCCCCTTCTCCCCCCAGCTAAAAAATATGGGTGTCACACTTGATAGTAGCCTGTCCATGTGCCTTCATGTGAACAACGTTTGCAGATCCGACTATACTGAACTGCGACGTATTGCTTCAGTCCGCCACTATCTGACACCTGAAGCAACTAAAGTACTTGTCTGCGCTTTTGTTTGCAACGCTCTTTTGGCTGGCTGTTCCCAGTATCAGATTGGCAAACTTCAGAAAATTCAAAACTCAGCTGCTAAGTTGATTCTTAGAGTCCCTAGATCAGATCATATCACACCTCATCTGTCTACTCTTCACTGGTTGCCTGCAACAGATAGGATTCAGTATAAAATTTCATGCATGACTCACAGTTGTATTACCTGCTCCTGCCCACACTACCTTGCCTCTCTTCTCCAGCTGTACGCGCCCTCAAGACAGCCGGAATTTGCGCTCTGCTGCCAAATCTCGAGTCTTACGTATCCCTTTCGTCAAAACAAAGTCGTTTGGTGAGAGGTCATTCAGATACCAGAGCCCAGTTGTTTGGAATGAGCTCCCACGCGAACTGAGATACGTGGATTCGAGAGAGGCATTCAGGCGAGCCCTAAAGACCCATCTTTTTCTGTCTGCTACGAATGACTTTTGACACAGATCTGTCATGTTGAAATCATCTATATCTCTATTAGAAGTAATGTGTGTGTGTGTGTGTGTGTGTGTGTGTGTGTGTGTGTGTGTGTGTGTGTGTGTGTGTGTGTGTGTGTGTGTGTGTGTGTGTGTGCGTGCGCGCGCGCGTGAGTGCGAGTACGAGTCCATAAGCGTAGCATTTTTTAATGGTGACTTTATAGATTGTTTACAGAGTGCGTTGTATTTTTGTTTTTAATACTTTTTGTAAATTGCGTTTTTGTAATTATTTTTGTACAATTAGTTTTTGTTAAGCGCCTAGAGCTCTAATCCGAGGTTAGGCACTGTAACGCACGCAGACTTGCCCACAGCCGTACGCACAGACTCTCGCACAACAGACGCATACACCGCCACTGACTCAGACGGGCGCATTCATGCGGTACAACTCAACACACGGGCTCCCTTTCTAAAGTGACTTTTATACAATATACAAGAAAAGAAAGGCTTAAATGACTATCAACTATATACACTTCTCTGCTAACATCCAAACATCACACACACAATTCACAATATCTCGCCAGGCTAAGTGTTAGTTCTCAGTCTCCAACCTGTTCGATGTTATTGCCTGGTTACGTTGGTTCTTCTCACGTCTAGGCGTGCAAGTCCGTTGTATGCTCTTTCCTGTCGTCCTGTCTGTAACACGGACGTCCTTGTACTCGCACCGTAGCGCAGTTCTCGCTGTGATCCGGGTATCTTGGTCCCGATCAGACTCACTCTGAGCAAAGAGCTGGAGGGATGACCTCACGTTAGGTCCCACCTGTGACTGACGTCTCGGCGTCCGTCGTTCCACTCTTTACAAGTACTCTCAACACAACAACAAGGATCCAAACGTAACGCTTGCTAACACACAACATATTGGATCAATGAGAAACGTCACGTAACCTGGCTGATACAAATAACTCACACGTTCATTCACACACACACGTGCTTCATAAACTGTCTACTTCCGTAACACCCCCATATCTCTGTCACTATCTTGAAACAGACTATAGCCTAACACTCTTGCTATACACTACTCTATACACTGGAAAAGACTATGCTTAACCATCCACGTACTACCTTCATAGCGACTTAAGCATACACACCTTACATTCCTTTAGTCATCCATCTCGGTAAATAACTGTATACCAAAAACACCGGTTACTTCACTGAATTCTAAACCAACATAACTGAACCAAACCGGCCAACACTATACAAACAAATTACTCATAGCAACGCATACTATCTTTAACTCAGAAGTACCCAACGGAGAAAGAAACACGCTTAGAAAAGACGGGTACAACACAATTTATTAATATTTCGGGTAAATACCCTTTGCCAAAATAGACAAACAAACAAACAGAGAGATTAGCCGCTACTTATCTTCATTGGCAGAAGGAATGTGGCAACTGAAGGAGGTGACGTAAAATAAAAGAAAAGGAAGAACAAAAGTGCGGAAAAAGTAAAAATGACGTCAACAAAAAATCGTAATAGAGAGGCTCGGAAAGAACCTGAACACGAGAGACAAGAGTGTGTGCAAGCACGTGCAGGAGCGAGCGAAAGAAAAGGCGTGTAGATGAGTCCAGAGAAAGAGAGAGAGAGGAGAGAGAGAGAGAGAGAGAGAGAGAGCGAGAAAGAGAGCGAGACGAGAGAGAGAACACAACAGGGACAATCTGCGACTTTTTGGAATCGTGGAAACGCCAGGCGAGACCTTCGATTCCTGTGCCACCAAAGTACTGGAATGTCTGCAGGGCACAGTGCCAAATAAAACCTGGACTGAGGACGATTTGGTACGCGCACACCGGGTGGGGAACAAACCGGACTTTGCATCTGTAGCAGCCAACCGTGCCAGAGCCAACAACAAGCCCCGCCCCATGATCGTGAAGTTCGCGAGATGGAGGGACAAGATGGACGTCCTGACCAAGGGTCGTGCTGCACTCAAGCAAAAGGGGGTTAATGTTGCTGGTGACTTAACCAACCGGCAACATGAACAGATCAGACTGCACCGGGAGAAAGGAATGCGGGCGTACTACAAGGGAAACAAGCTGGTCGTCGCTGGACCCCTAGTTCAACGGAACCACGACACCGACAACTTCGGCCGCCGTCATGCGACAGACAACAGCGTCGACAGAAGACCGGACAACCGTATCCAAGGACTCGGTGCCGCCGCAGCTACTGGTCAGCAGGTCAACGCAACACCGGCACGTGCGCCACACTTGGTGTCCCCGTTACAGCCTTCACCTAAACCAGCGAAACGGCGCCGGCCACACAGTTCCCCTACAATTGAGGTCGGGGACGAATCCAGTGACCCGTGATATGTCGGCCAAGCCGCGTCTCCCACCTCAATTGCACGGGATGTGTCACCGATGCGCGCGTGTGTTGTAGAGCAGCCAGTAGATAATGTGTTGCATACACTTACCTTTCTGTCATGGAATGTTGATGGACTGTGGAGCAAGCTATCTGACCCAGACTTTCTACAATATGTAAGTAATTATGACATTGTGTGTTTGTTTGAAACATTTTTAGACAATGCTTTCGTCCCGCCTGACTGCTGGTCTGATTTCACGTGTTTTTCCTTACCTGCAGTCAAACTGTCACGTCAAGGAAGAAGCTCGGGAGGTGTTGTTGTGTTAGTAAAAAATGTGTATGCCAAGTTTGTTTTCCAAGTGAACATGACATGCGCTCAAAGTGTCTTTCTCAAACTTGACAGATCATTGTTTGGTACTTAATGCGATGTGCTTTTGGTCGCGTGCTATGTTCCGCCCAAGGATTCACCATTTTATAGACAATTACCGTACGACTGCCTGTTGGAAGAATTAGAACAGTGTCTTGCTAGTGCCCTCGAGCAATTTAGAGACATTCATTTCCTAATGTGTGGTGATTTTAATGGTAGAACTGGGGATTTGCAGCCTAATCCATATTTGTTTCAGCTTGATCCTGATGAAACACTACTAACTAATACCGCTCTATTTGAACCTTCACGATTTACTGAAGATATGACTGTAAATACATTTGGAAGAAAACTATTAGATTTGTGTGCATGTTTTGAACTGATGATTCTGAATGGGTTCTGTAGCCCTGATCTGTCAAAGCACCTGACATTTATTTCTCCCACTGGTTGTAGTATTAATGATTATTTTGTTGCATCTCCTGACTTTATTTGTTTGTGTGACAAACTTGAAGTTGGCGAGAGGATAGAGTCTGTACACATGCCACTGGTCCTTACTGTGTCTTGTGTACGTGTATCACCCCACAACGATGTTTCTGATGATGATACGCAGTGTTTTTCATTTGATAAGATTATCTGGGAACCTGCTAAGGCCCAAACGCTCAGCGACAGTTTAACTACTCCTGCATTCCAGGATGCTCTAGTAGCTGCTACTGCTGAGATCGATGATGATATTAATAGTGCATTAGACATTTTCACATGTGCTATCAAAGACGCTGCTAGTTGCATGACAAAACAATTTCATTCCTCCACAGGCAATACACACAAAACAAACACCGCTAGTCACCCCTGGTTTGACCAGGAATGCAGAAATGCAAAAATGCGAACGCGTAAAGCCTTACGTACATACACAAAAAATAAAACCATGGAAAATAAAGCATCGTTTGTTAATGAGAGAAAACAATACAAGAGATTACTTAGAGCTAAAGAAGTTAATTTTAAGAGGGAAGCTGTTGACAAAATTCTTGAGTATAGACATAACTCTCAGGCATTTTGGAAGGAAATAAAGAAGTGGAAAAGAAAACGTCGTTTAAGAAACAATATAACAAAGAAGCAGTGGTTTGATCACTTCTCTAGCATTTTAAATGAAAACATAGCACAGCAAGAGAATAATGATGATGTATATTTTTCAGAAGACTCTGAGTCTGATGAAGCCTTATTTCATGACCTAGATATCAACATAGAAGAAGCAGAAGTTATTGCTGCTATAAAACATGCCAAAGCAGGAAAGGCCCCCGGGCCTGATGGAATTATAAATGAAGTTCTTAAAGTCTCCAACCCAGCTATCATCTCCTTTCTCACTAAGTATTTTAATGCTTTATTCAACAAAGGGTTGTTCCCAAGCGAATGGTCTAAAGCTATTATTTTCCCACTCCACAAGAAAGGAGATGTAAATAATCCAGATAATTATCGTGGTATTGCTCTCATTAGCTGTGTTAGTAAACTGTATACCTACATTTTGAACAGAAGGTTAACAGACTGGGCTGAGGAACATAATATTCTGTCTGAAACACAAGCCGGGTTTAGGAAATCCTACTCTACTGTGGACCATATATTTACACTTTATGCTATTGTTCAAAAACAACTTCTACAAAATAAGAAAGTTTATGTGGCTTTTGTTGACTTCCGCAAAGCTTTCGATACTGTTAAAAGAGGTGTGCTTTGGAATATTTTTATTGAAGGCTGGAGTGCGCGGCAAAATGCTTTCAGCTATGAAGGCAATGTATGACTCGGTGAAATTTTGTGTTAGAGACAGCCTGAATTGTACAGCGATTTTTGAGAGTTTCCAAGGTTTAAAACAAGGATGTTTAGCATCGCCGACATTGTTCTCCTTTTTGATTAACGAGCTTGCTGTGTACATTATTGAAAATGGTAAACATGGTTTCCAACTAAAAGCCGATGCAGCAGAACTGTTTTTGTTGATGTTTGCAGATGAGATTGCTTTGTTTTCATCAACCCCCAATGGCCTTCAGACTCAGCTGAACAATTTATACAAAGAAGCATCTAAGCTTGGTTTGTCTGTTAACCTAGACAAGACAAAAATAATTGTGTTTCGAAATGGTGGGTATTTGTCAAAATATGAGAAATGGATTTACGGGGGAACGAGGGTAGAAGTTGTCAATATGTATAAGTACCTTGGGTTAAACTTTACCACACGTTTGAGTTTAAACACATCCGTTGATGACTTAGTGACTAAGGCAAAAAAATGTGTAATCGATATTTTCTGTATGTTGAAGAAAATTAACTGCGCTAGTCCTGATGTTTTTTTTCAAGCTGTTTGATGCGCAGGTTGTCCCAATTTTGTTGTATGCCTCAGAAATTTGGGGTATAAACGAGTGTGCCGAAATTGAAAGAGTCCATACATTTGCATGTAAACGTTTTCTTAATGTCAACTTCCGCACACCGAACCTGATGGTTTATGGTTGAACTTGGTCGATATCCCCTGTCAGTATTAACGTCAGTAAGATGTGTTTCCTACTGGCTTCGACTCTGCGCTTTACCTGTTACTAGATTTGCAAATATGGCTTATCATATGCTTAAGGATTTAGACGATAAAGGGAAAGAAACATGGGTGTCAAAGATAAAGAATTTGCTTTTCCGAAATGGGTTTGGTCATGTATGGATTTCACAAGGTGTTGGAAACAGGAATGCTTTTATAAACAAGTTTAAACAAAGGATGGTTGATTGTGCCAAACAAAACTGGTCATCAAAGCTTTCTGAGAGTGAACGTTTTACTGTGTATCGTAGTTTTAAACATACACTTGTCCAATAAAATTATTTTGAACTGGTTAAGCCAACCTATGTCAAAAATCTATACATTAAATTTAGACTTGGCATAACCGAATTGCAAAGTAACAAACAAAGATATAGTACTCCCAATGCTGTAACGAAAGTGTGTCCATTGTGTGCCAAGGCTGTGGAAGATGAAGTTCACTTTATGTTTTATTGTCCATTCTATGATGAACTGCGAGCCAAATACCTATGTAAGTTTGACCTTGTGGAACTCAGAAAGAAAGAATTGTGTATCCTAGACACTACCAACCCGCAGTCTATTGCCGATTTAGCAAGATTTGTATGTCATGCTTTTAAACTCCGTAGCAGCATGCTTGTATGATTCCACGTGCAAACTGTGGTTCTTACTCCGACCTGGTCTGTGTAGTAAACGGCTGTGGCCTGGATTTGGATACCGCATTTTACATGTAGGTCAAAAGTGGCTATTATGTGCTGGCGTAGATCGAATGGAAATGTGTGTGTGTGTGTGTGTGTGTGTGTGTGTGTGTGTGTGTGTGTGTGTGTGTGTGTGTGTGTGTGTGTGTGTGTGTGTGTGTGTTGATATAAACATCGCCTTATGGCCTTTATATACACCTGAATTATAAATTATGTAATGTCTCACTCCATTGTATGGACAATTTGTCTGAACAATAAACTGTCTGAGTCTGAGTCCCTCTCTCCGTCTCTCCCTCTCTCCGTCTCTCCGTCTCTCCCTCTCTCCCTCTCTTCCTCTCTCCGTCTCTCCGTCTCTCCCTCTCTCCCTCTCTCCGTCTCTCCCTCTCTCCCTCTCTCCGTCTCTCCCTCTCTCCGTCTCTCCGTCTCTCCCTCTCTCCCTCTCTCCCTCTCTCCGTCTCTCCGTCTCTCCGTCTCTAGGAACTGCAGCATCGGGCGAGCGTGCCTAGGTGCGCTTGGAAGTGTTTTTGTTTATTTTCTGATTCTTTATACATAGCTGTCGAGCCTTTTATTTTGTATCTGACATTACCAAGCAATTCGAACTCGCAGTGGACTCTGACCACGAGAGTCAAAAACATTTTAATTTTGCTTTATTGTTGTTGCTGTTGTTTTTCCTACGTTTTCTTGTCGCTTTCTTATTCATTATACATTGACATTATTTTTTATTATTTTTTTGGAATATTATTGCTACGTTTGTTCTGTTACCAACATGCCAAAATATAATGTAAAAACTGCCCCACAACGACCTGATGAGTTGAGAATTGGTCACCTCAACATTTACCATTTAGTTAATAAGGTGCCAGATTTGTCTGTGTTCTTAAACACGCCAACACATTTTCATGTTTTTGGTGTATCCGAGTCGAGGCTCAAAAGCACTGTCAGGGATAACTCCATCTCAGTTCCAAACTTCTCAGTACTCCGCAGAGATGCCTCAAGTCCCCAGCACACTGGACTAGCAGTATATATACATGATTCGATAATTAGTAACGTTAAACGACGACAGGACTTAGAGTCAGCCGAAGTTGAAAGTTTATGGGTCGAGGTGAAAACATCTAAATCCCCCACAGTCCTGGTTGGCTTTATCTATAGAAATCCAGCAGCCAACTGGGACTGGTATGATGACTTCGTAGAAATGATGGATAAAGTTAATCAAAGTAAAGATAACATTGTTCTTCTGGGCGACTTTAACATTGACCTACTTAAGCCCAAAGGGCACCATGCTGCATGGGCATCAACAACAGCCTTATTCGGTTTAAAACAATTAGTTAAAAACCCCACTAGAACCACATCTACATCCTCAACCTTAATTGATCACATTTACGTGACAAATGACGATACAATATCAAATGTGCAGGTTCCCTCCTTAGCTGTTAGCGATCATAACCCAGTATGTTGTAACGTCTCCATGAAACTAGACAAGCAAAAAACTAAAAGACATAAAACTATAAAATATCGCTCCTTTAAACACTTTAATAAAGACGAATTTCTGTGGGACCTGCACAATGCTTCGTTTACTGAGGTTTATGATCACCAATCTCCTGACAGTGCCTTGTCGTGCTGGATGGATCTGTTTCTCAGTGTACTCAATAAACATGCGCCAATACGTGAAAAACGAGTTAAACATTCCACCATACCACCGTGGTTAACAGCGGATATCAAGCAGGCCATGTCATTTAGAGACAAACTGAAAAAAGAGCAAAAGTACGAAGAATACAAAACACAACGCAATCGTGTCAAATATTTAGTTAGAGCGTCTAAGAAGTCTTTTTTCCAACAAATGATTCGAGACAAAAAGGACACGGCATGTGTTTGGAAAGCTCTGAACGTCACAACAAAGGGTAAATCAGCACCCGAAATCCCATCTCATATGTCAGCTGATATATTAAATAACCATTTCTTAACGACAGCCGAAATATTGGCATTGTCAGCTGCAAATAACAGTAAACCGTATGAAGTGCCGAGTTCTCTCAGAGAACACTTTAAAAAAACAACTATATCAAATACTTTCACCATCCCTGATATTACAGTTGCGGAAGTCGGCAGATATATTTCTAGCATGCCCAACAAAAAGTCTGCTGGCATTGATGGTTTTGGTAATGAAACCCTAAAAATCTCATTACCGTATACAGTAGAATCACTAACATATATTTTCAACCTCTGCATAAAGCAAAGTACATTTCCAACCATTCTTAAAGAAGCAAAGGTAATCCCAATCCCTAAATCAAAAGATCTTGAAGATATTAATAACTATCGTCCAATCTCCCTTCAAAACCCCTTGAAAAGCACATTCAAAAACATCTCCTTGATTTTCTGGAAAAAGGTAAATTACTTAATATTCACCAGTCTGGTTTTAGACCGAAACATTCTTGTCAGTCAGCACTGACACATATTGTAGACAGCTGGCTGGAATCAATCAATAACAGCCTGATGTCAGGAGCAGTTTTCTTAGACCTTAAAAAGGCGTTTGACCTTGTGGACCATGACATTCTCCTAAATAGGCTAACAGTTTATCACTTGGACGCAACCGCTATAGAATTTTTCCGATCATATCTCGAAGACAGAAAACAAATGGTGTACGCCCATGGAAGATACTCTAAGCAAGGATATGTAAAATACGGCGTCCCCCAGGGATCTATTTTGGGCCCTCTTCTATTCATACTATTTATTAATGATCTACCGTTGCATATCACTAATTCTGACGTTAATTGTAATCTATTTGCTGACGATACGAGTCTTCATGTTTCTGGCAAAAAAACGACGGACATTAGCCATAGTTTACAATGCAGTCTCAATGAGGTATCTGACTGGTGTAGACAGAACCATATGGTTCTTCACCCAGCGAAAACAAAGAGTATCTTAATCGCCACGCGGCAAAAACATCAACGCCGACTACAGCCATTACAATTACAATTAAACGCTGAACCTGTTGAACAAGTCACTGAGCGTAAATTCTTAGGAATACATGTTGACGATCAACTGTGCTGGGAGACCCATATAAATGCTGTTTGTAAGACCATTGCTAAAAACACTTTCTTATTGTCCCAGCTTAGACATGTAACGGATACAAATACCCGTAAATTGTTTTTTCATGCTCATATAAAGTCCCATGTTGATTATGTCTCCACAGTGTGGGACGGCTGCAGTGATGTCCACATGAAGAGATTAAACTCCATATACAAAAGAGCTGTAAAAATGATAGATAGACGCCCCATCCCTACCACAGACAAATTTAGATATTTAAACATTCTCGGTCTACGTCAGCAAATTACATTAAACAAATGCGTCTATATGCATAAGATACTGAATAATATGACACCCCAGTATCTAACCACTAAATTTATATCTCACCAAGAACGTGAACGGACCTCAAGAAACAATACCTTACCCCTACCACTGCCAAGAATTGACCTTTTTAAAACTAGTATGTCATTCTCTGGTCCGTTTGCTTGGAATTCTATCCCTGCACATTTGAAAACTATTACCTCAACAGGAAGTTTTAAAACAAAACTTTTTGATTACCTGATGAGTCAGACTTAGTACGTTTCTCAGGTACTGTAATATTTCCTGTACCTCACGTATTTCATACAGATGGTTTTTATATGTGTGTGCGCGTGTGTGTGTGTGCTTGTGTTTGTTTGTGCGTGTGGATGTATGTGTGAGCGGCGCGCGTGCGTGCGTCTGTGCATGTGTGTGTGATGAGTATTATTATTTTTTCTGTATAAAATGATGCTATTGGGTTTTGTATGTACATATATATTTTATAGTTTCCCTTCTTTTTTATCCTGTAGATGTTAGCAACGGCAAGTTTGTAAAATGACGATTTGTTTTCTGTCAAAACTTTTTACCGTTGAAAAATAAAGTTTCATCATCATCATCATCATCCGTCTCTCCCTCTCTCCCTCTCTCCCTCCCTCTCTCTCTCTCTCTCTCTCTCTCTCTCTCTCTCTCTCTCTCTACTTTAATGACTGCGGTTTTGTTCTGTCCGTAGTAAGCTGTGCTTGATTTTAAAGTCGCAGTGACTTTTTTGTTTTTTGTTTTGTTTTAAATCATAGAAGTCCATTTTATTTTGATGTGCGATTATTACTGTATTAGTAGTTAGGAACTGCAGCATCGGGCGAGCGTGCCTAGGTGCGCTCGGAAGTGTTTCTTTATTTTCTGATTCTTTCTACATAGCTGTCGAGCCTTTTATTTTGTATCTGACATTACCAGGCAATTCGAACTCGCAGCGGACTCTGACCACGAGAGTCAAAAACGTTTTAATTTTGCTTTATTGTTGTTGCTGTTGTTTTTCCTACGTTTTCTTGTCGCTTTCTTATTCATTTATACATTGACATTATTTTTATTATTTTTTTAATATTATTGCTACGTTTGTTCTGTTACCAACATGCCAAAATATAATGTAAAAACTGCCCCACAACGACCTGATGAGTTGAGAATTGGTCACCTCAACATTTACCATTTAGTTAATAAGGTGCCAGATTTGTCCGTGTTCTTGAACACGCCAACACATTTTCATGTTTTTGGTGTATCCGAGTCGAGGCTCAAAAGCACTGTCAGGGATAACTCCATCTCAGTCCCAAACTTCTCAGTACTCCGCAGAGATGCCTCAAGTCCCCAGCACACTGGACTAGCAGTATATATACATGATTCGATAATTAGTAACGTTAAACTACGACAGGACTTAGAGTCAGCCGAAGTTGAAAGTTTATGGGTCGAGGTGAAAACATCTAAATCCCCCTCAGTCCTGGTTGGCTTTATCTATAGAAATCCAGCAGTCAACTGGGACTGGTATGATGACTTCGTAGAAATGATGGATAAAGTTAATCAAAGTAAATATAACATTGTTCTTCTGGGAGACTTTAACATTGACCTACTTAAGCCCAAAGGGCACCATGCTGCATGGGCATCAACAACAGCCTTATTCGGTTTAAAACAATTAGTTAAAAAACCCACTAGAACCACATCTACATCCTCAACCTTAATTGATCACATTTACGTGACAAATGACGATAAAATATCAAATGTGCAGGTTCCCTCCTTAACTGTCAGCGATCATAACCCAGTATGTTGTAACGTCTCCATGAAACTAGACAAGCAAAAAAAATAAAAAACATAAAACTATAAAATATCGCTCCTTTAAACACTTTAATAAAGACGAATTTCTGTGGGACCTGCACAATGCTCCGTTTACTGAGGTTTATGATCACCAATCTCCTGACAGTGCCTTGTCGTGCTGGATGGATCTGTTTCTCAGTGTCCTCAATAAACATGCGCCAATACGTGAAAAACGAGTTAAACATTCCACCATACCACCGTGGTTAACAGCGGATATCAAGCAGGCCATGTCATTTAGAGACAAACTGAAAAAAGAGCAAAAGTACGAAGAATACAAAATCAACGCAATCGTGTCAAATATTTAGTTAGAGCGTCTAAGAAGTCTTTTTTTCCAACAAATGATTCGAGACAAAAAGGACACGGCATCTGTTTGGAAAGCTCTGAACGTCATAACGAAGGGTAAATCAGCACCCGAAATCCCATCTCATATGTCAGCTGATATATTAAATAACCATTTCTTAACGACAGCCGAAATATTGGCATTGTCAGCTGCAAATAACAGTAAACCGTATGAAGTGCCGAGTTCTCTCAGAGAACACTTTAAAAAAACAACTATATCAAATACTTTCACCATCCCTGATATTACAGTTGCGGAAGTCGGCAGATATATTTCTAGCATGCCCAACAAAAAGTCTGCTGGCATTGATGGTATTGATAATGAAACCCTAAAAATCTCATTACCGTATACAGTAGAATCACTAACATATATCTTCAACCTCTGCATAAAGCAAAGTACATTTCCAATCATTCTTAAAGAAGCAAAGGTAATCCCAATCCCTAAATCTAAAGATCTTGAAGATATTAATAACTATCGTCCAATCTCCCTTCTGTCAGCTTTGTCAAAACCCCTTGAAAAGCACATTCAAAAACATCTCCTTGATTTTCTGGAAAAGGTAAATTACTTAATATTCACCAGTCTGGTTTTAGACCGAAACATTTTTGTCAGTCAGCATTGACACATATTGTAGATAGCTGGCTGGAATCAATCAATAAAAGCCTGATGTCAGGAGCAGTTTTCTTAGACCTTAAAAAGGCGTTTGACCTTGTGGACATGACATTCTCCTAAATAAGCTAACCGTTTATCACTTGGACGCAACCGCTATAGCATTCTTCCGATCATATCTCGAAGACAGAAAACAAATGGTGTACGCCCATGGAAGATACTCTAAGCAAGGAAATGTAAAATACGGCGTCCCCCAGGGATCTATTTTGTGCCCTCTTTTATTCATACTATTAATTAATGATCTACCGTTGCATATCACTAATTCTGACGTTAATTGTAATCTATTTGCTGACGATACGAGTCTTCATGTTTCTGGAAAAAAAAACGGACATTAGCCATAGTTTACAATGCAGTCTCAATGAGGTATCTGACTGGTGTAGACAGAACCATATGGTTCTTCACCCAGCAAAAACAAAGAGTGTCTTAATCGCCACGCGGCAAAAACATCAACGCCGACTACAGCCATTACAATTAAAATTAAACGCTGAACCTGTTGAACAAGTCACTGAGCGTAAATTCTTATGAATACATGTTGATGAACAACTGTGCTGGGAGACCCATATAAATGCTGTTTGTAAGACCATTGCTAAAAACACTTTCTTATTGTCCCAGTTTAGACATGTAACGGATACAAATACCTGTAAATTGTTTTTTCATGCTCATATAAAGTCCCATGTTGATTATGTCTCCACAGTGTGGGATGGCTGCAGTGATGTCCACATGAAGAGATTAAACTCCATATACAAAAGAGCTGTAAAAATGATAGACAGACGCCCCATCCCTACCACAGACAAATTTAGACATTTAAACATTCTGCGTCAGCAACTTACATTAAACAAATGCGTCTTTATGCATAAGATACTGAATAATATGACACCCCAGTTTCTAATCACTAAATTTATATATCACCAAGAACGTGAACGGACCTCAAGAAACAATACCTTACCCCTACCACTGCCAAGAATTGACCTTTTTAAAACTAGTATGTCATTCTCTGGTCCGTTTGCTTGGAATTCTATCACTGCACATTTGAAAACTATTACCTCACCAGAAAGTTTTAAAACAAAACTTTTTGATTACCTGATGAGTCAGACTTAGTACGTTTCTCAGGTACTGTAATATTTCCTGTACCTCATGTATTTCATACAGATGGTGTTTATATGTGTGCGCGCATGTGTGTGTGTGTTCGTGTTTGTTTGTGCGTGTGGGTGTATGTGTGAGCGGCGCGCGCGCGTGCGTGCGTGTGTGCATGTGTGTGTGATGAGTATTATTATTTTTTCTGTATATAATGATACTATTGGGTTTTGTATGTACATATATATTTTATAGTTTCCCTTCCTTTTTATCCTGTAGTTAGCAACGGCAAGTTTGTAAAATGACGATTTGTTTTCTGTCAAAACTTTTTACCCTTGAAAAATAAAGTTTCGTCATCATCAATCAATCATCAATCAATCATCAATCCATCAATCATCAATCAATCAAGCATCAATCAATCAATCATCAATCAATCATCAATCAATCAAACAATCAATCAACCATCAATCAATCAATCAATCAAACAATCATCAATCAATCAATCATCTATCATCAATCAATCAATCATCTATCATCAATCAATCAACCATCAATCAACCATCAATCAACCATCAATCAACCATCAATCAATCAACCAACCAACCAACAACAAACCAAACCAAACCAAACCAAACCCAAACCCAAACCCAAACCCAAACCCAAACCCAAACCCAAACCCAACCCAAACCCAAACCCAAACCAAACCCAAACCAACCATCCATCCATCCATCCATCCATCCATCCATCCATCCATCCATCCATCCATCCATCCATCCATCCATCCATCCATCCATCCATCCACTCTCTCTCTCCATCTCACTCTCTCTCTCATCCACTCCATCTCTCTCTCACTCTCATCCTCTCTCTCTCTCATCCTCTCTCTCTCTCTCTCTCTCTCTCTCTCTCTCTCTCTCTCTCTCTCTCCTCATCTACACGCCTTTTCTTTCGCTCGCTCCTGCACGTACTTGCACACACTCTTGTCTCTCGTGTTCAGGTTCTTTCCGAGCCTCTCTATTACGATTTTTCGTTCACGTCATTTTTACTTTTTCCGCACTTTTGTTCTTCCTTTCCTTTTATTTTACGTCACCTCCTTAAGTTGCCACATTCCTTCTACCAATGAAGATAAGTAGAGGCTAATCTCTCTGTTTGTTTGTTTGTCTATTTTGACAAAGGGTATTTGCCCGAAATATTAATAAATTGTGTTGTACCCGTCTTTTCTAAGCGTGTTTCTTTCTCCGTTGGGTACTTCTTTGCATATTACACGCTTGGCAGTCACCTTTTTGGTCTGGATTTATCTTTAACTAAGCAACTATCAATACTACATATATAGAAACATACCTGAATTCTAGGCTTCAGAGTCTTGGAATACGGGCTAGGTATCTCAAACACATCTGTCCAAGCAGACAGTTTAGCCCCGCACTTATATATTCCTGCTCTGACAGACACAGCTTTTGCCTAGAACTCACTAAACAGAACTCACCAAACTCCGTGCTAACCATGTCTTACAGATTTCACGTGGCGCCTCGTGCCACCCGGACTATCGGCACAAACAAACCGTTAACAAAAACGTACCGTACTAACCCTAATGTATGAGCACTATGCACGAGCATAGAGCTTCATCACAGGCACTATACAACTACTCATTACAACAAAAAAACGTCAGGGTACTTACAATAGCTAACGTATTTTTGTACAACTCCTGTCTTTGAAAGACGACTGACAGTATTTCACACGTGTCTATGTTTCAGAACGACTAACATTCACCTACGTCTTCCCCAACACGGAGAGACTCATCGGCTTTGATGTAAGCGTGAAGTTAACCCTTTTGGCTGTGGTAGAGGTTTTTGTCGCGATGATTCCTACAGGAATCCAGTCAGCCAGCCAGTCCTGCAGGAATCATCGCGACAAAACCACTACCGACAGCCAAATGGTTAATACGTTTTGTTTTGTTAACTCATTCACCCCGACACACCACAGCAAGACATAGAATATATCGAGCATGATAGGAAGATTACAAAGTAAAGTAGTAAAGAGCACTGTCAGGGGAGAGAAGTGTGCACGATCGACCAGTGATCATAGATCTACTGTAGCCAAAGCACAAAAAAAGAGATATGAAAGAGGGGGTGCGCTAAGAAAGTGACTGGAAGCAATGCATATGGAAGCCCCCCCAAAAAAAAAACAAAAAAAAAGGGAGGGGGGGGGGCGGCGTATCACATATCCCACTGTTCCAGCCACTCAGTGCATTGAAATTTAAATCTAGGTCCCCCAAGGGGGTCCAGATATTTAGCTGGTGTGGACAGCTGTTCCGGTCTTGGCGACCTCTTCAGCACACCATCGGCAATACTGGAGGAGGCAGGAAATTCTGCCTACCTGCAATGACAGCCACATTTTATTGTGGTACTACATTATATGCCACCATCTAGAGTTAAATCTCCATGCGCCCTAAAAGAGACCTACCAAAAGGGGGGAAGGGGTTGCAGTCGATATTGTAGTAATAAATGAAAAGAAAAGGGGAGACTGCCAGTGCTGATATTTTAGGAAGGTTACAAAGTAAAGTAGGTAAGAGCACTATCAGGGGAGAGAAGTGTGCATGATCGACCAGTGATCATATTTCTACTGTGACCAAACCACAAACAAAGAGAAAAAAAAGTGCTCTTCTGACAGTGCTCTTACCTACTTTACTTTGTAACCTTCCTAAAATATTAGCACTGGCAGTCTCCCCTTTTCTTTTCATTTATCGAGCATGATAGTTCAAGGGGGGTGCCAAAATAAATTAACGCCTATGGGCGTCAAGCTATTCTGGCACCACCCTTGAACTGTCACGCTGGATCTATCTCTAGAACTGTAATACAGGCCTTCAGAGGGCAACTTCTAAATGTGGGGATTTCGGTCCTGGGGCAGAATGTGTTAACATGTATGAATTTTGCCTTTCAACTACTTAACTGTCGGGCCGTTAGGGTAGTTTCTTTTGTGGCCGAATATCTTTTAGTTTTGAGCAGTTGTCTAGGACTTCATACTGCGAACGGACTCTCGTTTTGACACCACAGAGGTGGTAGATGGATCGGCCATGATATTGATATTTCAAAGGTAGTGCCAGTTTTGCTTGGCGCCAAGCATATCTGACACTACCCTTGAACTATCATGGCCAATCTGACAATTCATCTCCCACTAGTACACACAGTTTAAAGACGCCTTCCGAAAACGAAAAGTTCTATTAGCTGTAAATATAGTTAATACCGATTTTTACATTAAAAAATCCGTGACCCCACCCACCCCCTTCATGACGCATTCAAAATGTTGCCCTCCGGTAGACGACACTTTGGCAAAAGGTAGCGTGTACAAACGCTCCTTCATTCCCACCGCCATCAGTATCCTAAACTCAAAACAACTGTGATGATGGCCCATTCTCCTCTTCATCCCTTTATTCTGCATTCATCCTAAGCCTAACCCACCATACCATTTCCTCCCCTTGTTTTAACCCCCCCCCCCCCCACTTCTTTTAGCGTGTGTGTATGCTGATAGGGTGTGTGTGTGTATGTTTGATATTGTGATGTTTGTATTTTTGTTGCATACGTATTATGATTATCATTATTTATGTCACTTGATTTCTTGTTTTATTCAATTATCCTACACCAGTGCTGTAAAGGAAAATTTCCATATAAAATTTTTTATCTGGACAATAATGTTTTTGAATCTTTGAATCTTGAAAAAAACTCCTATGTGTTATGAGGACGTAGAAACTTCAAAAAAAGTGTCGTTGTAGATCTTAACACATACAGCCCAGACACACCACAGCAGGATATAGATCGACCATGATAGTTCAAGGGTGGTGCCAGAATAGCTTGGCGCCCATAGGCGCCAAGCTATTCTGTCACCACCCTTGAACTATCAATGGTCGATCTGTCTCCTAAATTGTTGTAAAGTCTTCAGAGAACAGATTCAAAATTTTGGGGATTTCAATCAAGAGACACAGTGGGTTAAATACGCAGTTTAGTGTGGTCTGTGCACCGTCTTGCATGATGCTTTCCCTGTATTTTTAGAACAACTCAACGAAGCAAACGCGCTCATAAAAGACTATTCAAACACAATTTCTTAATATTTTGGGTCAGATCCCCTTTTCAAAACAGACGCACAAACAAGCACACCGTTTGCAGCTTATCTTATCTTGATGGGATAAAGCAACGAAAAAATGAGGGGTAAATTGTGTACTTGTTCGTATACTGACGAGCACAAGAAATGCGACATTTTGGAATGAATGAAGTGTTTCCGACGATTCCCAAAATGTCGCATTTTTTCTTTTGCTGGTCAGTATATGTCTATTTTGAAAAAAAAAGGTTTTAACTCGAAATATTAATAATTATTATTGTTTTTTTTTCCTAAGCATGTTTCTTTCTCCGTTGGGCTATTCTCTGCATGTTAACATGCTAGGCAGTCACCTTCTTTGTCAGAAAGTTTTACTGGTATTCTGTTTGTCAAGGGAGACTACAAAATACGAGCGGAGCTGATAAACACCAAAGGGGAGCAACTGATGTGCTTGGAAATCAACATCACCATCAAGCCCTTAGAGACAGACAACTAGAGAATCCAAAACAAATAAAAACGATTACGCCGCATTGACCGTCAAATTTCGAGATTTTTCACAATAAAAAACCATTGCCCCCATCACCGCCATGCTATGACCAAATCTCCCTGTTAATTTAAAAAACGCGATCATGACCAGTGCAGCAAAATGACAACATAAGGTAACCCATTGCGATTGATTTTCCCACCCACCCACTGCACACACAGGTATTTATTGATTTAACTGCAGCCACCTCTGTTTTATACCCCTGGTATCTGGCTACCTCGGCACCCAAGACAGTGTATCGCCCTCCTCACATCACCATCGGCGAGTCTGAACTAAAGTCAGTGCACCAGTTTACTTACCTTGGCTGCATTATCACGTCGGACGCCAAGCTGGACAAGGAGCTTGACAGCAGGCTGGCAAAAGCGAACAGCGCTTTCGGGCGACTTTTCAAGCGGGTGTGGCACAATCAACAGCTGAAAACAGGCACCAAGATCAGCGTGTACAGAGCTGTGGTCCTCACCACCCTGCTGTATGGTTCCGAGTCCTGGGCCCTCTACCGCAGCCAACTACGACTCCTCGAACGCTTCCACCAGCGCTGCCTGCGTACCATCCTGGGCATTCACTGGAGTGACTATGTCACCAATGTCGAGGTCCTTGAACAGGCTGAAACCGTGAGCATCGAGGCTTTGCTGCTGCGGACACAGCTCCGCTGGGCGGGGCATGTCTCCAGGATGGAGGATCATCGCCTACCAAAGATCACCCTGTTCGGCGAGCTTGCTACTGGACACCGTGACAGAGGGGCACCAAAGAAGAGATACAAAGACTGTCTCAAGAAGTCACTTAGTGCCTGCCAAATCGACCACCACCAGTGGTCTTCGCTTGCTGTGGACCGTGACACCTGGCGCTCCACTATTTACAAGGCAGCTGTCTCCTTTGAGGACTCTCGCAGAGCTAGCCTTAAGGACAAGCGGCTCAGGAGAAAGAACAGAGATGCCGCAACTCAGAACTCTGGCCATACCTTCCCCTGCAGCCACTGCGGTCGAACCTGCCTGTCCCGGATTGGCCTCCGCAGCCACGAACAAGCCTGCAGACGTCGTGGGCAACTCCTATAAAATCTTCGTTCGCGAAGTCCAGCCAAGAGAGAGACTGAGTACATAAACAACATGGGGTTTTACAAGAGGCTAAGATCCTCAGGAGCCCGCACCCCCAGCCTGCAGGCTTAGATTCTTATGACCTGACACAGGGTCAGATTCTCAAGAGCCTGTCCCCCATTTCACAACGTTTCAGTAAACTGTACTGTCACCAGTTTAACCCAAAAGATATTCATTGATTTACTGGTAACATTTCTAAAGGCTTTGTTTTGCATGGCTGAGTAGTGTGACCAGGAGATTTATTGATTTTTGACGCCTGCTTCCATCTGCTCGCCTCCCCATACACTAACACACACACACACACACACACACACAAACACTAACAGACACACTAACAGACACACTAACAGACACACTAGCACACACACTAACAGACACTAACACACCCACTAACAGAGACACACACACACACTAACAGACTCATACACACACAACATATACTAACACACAAACACTAACACACACACTAACACACTAACATACACACACTCACACACACATACTAACACACACACACACACACACACACACACACACACACACACACACACACACACAGCCTACACAACTCACCCGCATGACAGAGCTGACGTCATAACATCTGAACCAGTAAAAAGTACCGTGCATAAATTATAACATCTCATCCGGTAACCAACACCCTCATCCGGTCATGCATGAGACTGATGAGAGATCTCCGTCTTTCCAAAATTGTATGCATAATTATGGAGAAAAACATCCTGGCGAGTCTATTTTAGCACTCCCACACGTCTGGTCGAACAGGTTCTGTATCTGCGCACTAAAGATTGTGTGTGGCCTGTTATTGATTTTCAGTTGCTAGGCACCAGAGTGTTCCAGGTATGCTTGCTTTAACCCAGAGGCCCTCGGGTGGGACACTGTAACTACGGTGCTGTGGGTAACTAATAGACAGGTCTGAGTGGTGTTTTATCTCTCTGCGTGTTAGACTGCCTGGGTTTTGTCTGCTGTTCTTAAACTCCTTCTATTAGCGTTACAGTACACTGCGTCAGTCGAGAAAACGTGATTAAGCAGGATGTCATGTGTAAAATGTGTTTCGCTAGCAAGGATTAAAGTGATAATAATTTATCTGAAACAGCCCAAAACCAAAAGGTAAGTTGAATTTTGTTTCACTTTTTACTTTTTATTATAAAATGAATCAAGACGAATTACTACTCCTGAGTGATATCAGCGCTGTAGAGAACAAAGAAGTAGACTCTTAAAAAACAGCGTCTTCTGTCTGTAGTTGTTTCAAGCAAATCAAAAGCTTATCTCGGAAAATGTTATTCCACAGATGATATTAAATCCCTTAGCAGAGAAGAGATCATCAAGCTACACACCAAATATAAAAATCACATTGGTTCACTAATGACTCGTGATCTGAGTCGATCTCTCGTGTCTCTTTATACAAAAGCTGTGAGTCACTTTCTCCCGGTCGAAAAAGAAAGTCTAAGTAGCGAATTGGAATCAAATCCAGTACTTTCAATTTCAATTGGCAAATTAGCATGCCTTATGTTTTACAAGTTTGGCAATTATCTGGCTCCTATAATAACCCTTCTCATTACAACGAATAATATTGATTTCTCCAAAATTAATTTTACTGCAGAACAAAATGGACAAGAATCAGACAACCCCACAGATGAGCCCCGACCCTGCCCTGACTCAGATTCAAAGGATAACTAAACAGAAAACCCCAGGCAGAATTGAGGCATGAAAAAGATTAGCTGAATGAAACAGACAAAAAAAAAATACAGCTTCAGACTTTTAACAGAAAAGGCTCATGTAACTGACCCATCATCAGGACCTCCAGTGCCGGCCCCACCACCAGTGTCACTACCGTCAGGACCAATACCCTACCCCCGCCACACCCTCATCTAAGTGAGAGACTATCAACCGAGTCTAAACCCGAAATAACAAAATATATAGTTGGCAGATTTGTTGTAGGATTTGGTTATGAAGGCTAAAGGCTATGGAAAAAATACAAACCCCACACTCAAACAGTGTCCAAAAAATCAGACACTCCATCATCAAAACCAAAAGTTGCCACATTACCATCAGCGCCAAAACTGATTGACCCATTTTACATGCAGTGAATAAAAATATTAATTTTATTTTTATTGCATTAGAAAATGAGCGAAACATAAAACTTAATGAACCTTGTCTATCACTCTGCCGTAATAAGCAAACTAGCAGTAGCTTACTCTATGCTTGCAAAAAATATTCTCAAAATGAGGTCGGCAGACTTGAGTAGATTAGACTTTGAAGATATGGCTAAGCTAATAGCTGTTGTAACAGCGTCAATTGCCACAAAAGACTTTCTCATCAAGCAAGGAATTATTCCCGAAAATGTTTCTATGTAAATAAAAAAGTATGGCAATATCAGCTGTTATCATGGGAGGGGCTGTCGTCAACGTCCTTGCTTTCAATGGGTCAAACTATCTCTTTTCAAAAGTAAGTAGAGAAGAATCTGCAGAAGAAATGAGACGTCACAATGAGGCGTCTGAAAAATCAGCACAAGCCCAACAAGAGTACGAAAAGCAAAGAATAGAAAAACTTGATTTTATCAATGAAAAACTCAGACTAGAAGGTCACGCTCAACATACATTTTCTAATGTCGATGACGCAATCAAACAATATTTTCTTGTTACCCGTGAAGACATGTCTACCCCAAAGCCAAAACTTAGTGACTACTATCAACCAAGTCCAAAACAAAGAAACGTTAAAATAATCTTTGTTCTAGTAGGCATGGCATTTGTATATTGTACAGGAGTTTTTATTGCTAGAAAAAATGAACGAAGCAGACACCGGGACTAAACTATCAAAAATATATTATTCCCCAATTGCCTACTGGAAAGGAAAGACTGCAATACAGAAATTACATGCTGCTGTGGGTAATGATGTCACACTTGACCAAATATAACAATGGCTGCAAAAACAGGCAATTTGGCAAATTTATCTTCCTGCTACAAGAAAAATATCAAGACCTCATTTTGTGAACACTACCCCTAATGACACCCATCAAATGGATCTTTTGTTTCTGCCACACGATATAATAAGAAAGAAACGATACAAGTATGCACTAACTTTTGTTGACATTGCTTCAAGGTATAAGGACGCCGAACCCATAACTGACAAGAACGCTAGTACAGTTGCGACTGTGTTAATATTGATTTATAGTCGAGGCCCTTTAAAATACCCCAGGCTTGTGCAAGTCGATAAAGGGAGTGAATTCAAAGGCTCTGTTAATCAATTATTTGCAAAACATGGTGTACTGGTTAGACGTGGGATACCTGGCGTGCACAGATCACAGGTAATTGTCAAAAACTTTAACAAACATTTATTGGAGAGACTTTTCAGTTACCAGTATTCTAAGGAACTCATGCATGACGCACGTAACACTGTGTGGGTTAAAAGATTATCATATGTGATAAAAGCAATGAATAATGAAGGCCACCCTAAGCCTGCTGATGCTATTAAATTAAAATCAATACCTATAGGACTGCCAGCATCAGAGATAAAAGCAACAACAGCCCCGCTACCAGACACAAGTTTGTTTGCAAAACAGGTAAGATATCTGCTTCAACCCGGTGAGGCCGAAAATGACGTCAGACACAAAGCAACTGACCCCATTTGGTCTACATCCATTCACAATATATAAAAAAAAATAGTTCATGGCGCTAACGTGTCGATTTATTATCTATATGAGCCTGCACCTCAGAGGGCATTTGTCAGAGAAGAATTACAGATTATTACCCCAGACACTGTTTCTCATTTTTAACCATTTCATAAACTAACTCATAGATTAGTTCATCGCCTATTACTTCAGATAACTTAAGTCTGTAATGACCAGGTGCATAAGCCTTTTCCTTAGTGTGAAACACTCATTTTGTGTCTTCTACTGCAAGTGACTTTTTATGTGTTTGGATCATTTCAATATTGTGTCTATTTGATCTCAGTGTCTTGTTTGGATAATCAGGCATTAGTTCTCCATCTAATACTTGCTTGTAATGTTCATGTCGGATGTCTTTAGTTTTTATCGCTGTTTATTTAAATATTTTATTCCTTTGGCTTTAGCCTGACTACCTTTCTAGTGTAAAATATAATACATTTTTTAAATCAGTCCAACGTACTCGACTATAGGCACCCCATTCAGTTCGTCTTTAAACTTCCCAGGCACTTTCTTGTTTTGTGTGCTGTACAGCGGGTGATCTTTAGGATAATCAGACGTGACATACATATGTAGTTCTGTTTTCATGTCTTCATAAAAGTCTTCAGTAGGTACATCTATGCTCATCGAGTCAGTGTCAGTGTATAGCAGTCGACAGTCAGGATACTTTGGTTTAAAGTAATCAAAATAAAATTCAAGCATTAATAATTTTGATAACTCAAGTATTGCCATACCAATAAATACTGGCTTATCCAGTTTAACAATATTTTTTTGTGTCACTGCATGCAATGATGAATAAAACTCTTTTTTTATTCCCTGTGCACTGTGGCTTACCTGTATGCTTAATTGCACCTGATTCAGTTGTTACTAAGCTCACATCTTTGCAGTGATGAGGATTTTCCATTGCTTTGCCAAAACAGGCATTGATCATAACCTTAAAGAAGTCTTTGTCAAATGCAGTGTTGCCATCCCTTGCACAAAGGGTTGTGTTTGTCATAATGTAATCTTTCATGAAAGCATACTGGTCATTTTTATATACTGTTATACTGTCATTTTTATATACTGTCAAAGCTTATGCCTCTGTGAACTTTCTTTAGTACTAACCCATGTCTGATGTAAATCTGCAAGTAAAACTGTAAAAGTAAGCGATAGTGACAAACGTAATTGAATTTATCATTGAAATTTGGCACAAGTTTGGTGTCTTCTTTTTTTCCTGTCAAACTCATTTTTTCAACAGCCAATGTATAATCATTCTGGTAATCATGTAGATGGTATGGGTACTCCAGGTCGACTTCAAAGATCCAACCCTTTGCATCATTCCGTCATGAGTCATAATACAGTTTGTTAAGTCTGTTATGTCATACTGTGACAAATCATGCAGACAAAAGTTTTTCAAGGGCAATAACTCACATATCGCCCAGCCAGACAAATTGTTAGCGTCGACGTACGTAATGAATGACCTTGACCTTGAGGGGTCAAAGCCCCAGTCCTCAAGATATTTGTTGTTGGCTTTGGCATAGTTCTTTGCGACTATACTAATGCCTCCTCTTAATCCGCGTTCTATCATTTCACCCATCGTGCGATCATACAACAGGTCTATAAATATTTTACTGGATTTTAAAAATGCATCCCATGTCATGCCAGGACTAGTTATGTAGCAAGCCGGGTCAAGACCATAGTGCAACAAACCCTTTCACGATAACTTTCAAATACATCTGCTAGCAAACAAACGTCAGCTTTCAAGTACTGATCATGGTAGTCACCAATTGTTTGACACCCTAGTTTATCCCATGCATTGAGAGCGTGCTGGTATTCAGAGTCAGAAATACCTTTTCCATTTAGTGTTGAATAAAATGCCTCTTTCGGAGGCAGACTCCTTTCCTCAAATACAACCCAGTGATCAATGTACTCATAGGGGTTGACTCCTTTCTTAATTAAGTCTGGCTCAAAATATTGACTTATTATTGGAAACTCAGTCAGACCTTCTGCCAGACTAGCAAGCCCTAAAGACAAATGTTGCATGGAGTCATAAAATGCTAATTTGTCCAACCTAATAAGTCAAGTATTTCTCAGTTGTCTGGGCAATACAACTGATTTTGTGGTGAGACTCATCCACAGCCTGCATGATAATGTGTGAATCATATCCTTTGAGATTGTGAAAAAAGATAGGTAACTTATATGTCTTGGGGTCTATTTTATAATAGTAAGTTACAACTGTTATGTGCAGCTTCTCTGTAACCCCCAGTTATGTGGTCATGATCACAAACTTTATCACTGACAAGGTGTTGTTCACAAATCCAACACATCACAGCTGTATCAAAATTCAGTTTGTCATTTTCTGTCATCACCAAAGGCATCTGACAGTTTTCTAAATAATGTACTAAACTACTATGCAGTTGCCTCATTTCTGTTAAAAACACAGCTGCTGCATTTTTACCTCTGTAGATAACAGGTTCTCTATGCCTGTCTGACCTAACAAAAATGTATCCAAAAAAAAACACACCACTTGGTCACTCAACTTTACAGTCTTTAGTAATGATTCTGGAACAGGACCGTCGTACGGTACAATTAGTGATTCAAAATCAGCATACACTACAAATGGTAGCTTTTGCTGATTCCCATAATTCTTGAAATATACCTGACGACAAGGATCTTGATACTTAAGTATTGTTTGTATGTCATCAGCTGACCTACAGTGTTTGCATGTTTGTGTGCTACTTTAATGGAGGAAAACCTTTGTAAACATCTTTTACACACTTCCTGTTTTCCATTGTGTTTTGATACATGATCATGAATTAGACGTGACATACACCTAATAATTGTGTAGTGAAAGTTATCACCATCACTTATTAATAACAGGTCAACATGCTTATCTTCTGGCTGTCCGTAGGTTGGAGCAAGTGGTGATACTCTAATTGGCTGTAACTTGTTAGGAGAGTCATTATCCCATACATACACATTCACAGATATCCCAGGATTTAGTTCTTCAAACAAGTCTATGTCCTCTACCTTTAAATGAAAATCTATACCACTAAAGTTGAGTTCGTTTACAAATTTGGTATAGTTAGATACGCGATCAGGTTTTGTTTTTACAAAGTGCAGTTTAGCAAGCACACACCACATGAAACAAAAATCATCATTGTTCTGAATATTGACGACAGCCCTTTTGTTTGCAACCTCTGTTGGCAGTGGCGACCATGATTTGTCTAATACAGAGATGTTTACCCCCCAAAAAAAATGGAGTAATGGGCTATGCCAGAAAGAGTAATCTTGGGTAAAAAGAGTAATGCTTTCTGTCAGCACATTTGATCATTCTCAAACGCAATCTCACTCAACAAGTTCTTACAAAGCCTTGCAGTTTTTATTTGCACTCGAAATGAGATACAAGTGAAAAGAAAAGAAAAATCACTGTGTTAATTCAGGCATGCCTAGCCTCAATTTGAAGTTTCAGTATTAGCTATTTGAAATTTCAGTAATACTATTAAAATTTCAGTAATACTATTACTATTGTTTCCAATTATTTCTGCACTGTTTTTTATATTGTGCCTTTTATATTAGCACGTGCGCAAAAATAAAAATGACACACACACACATCACTGACCAGGACACATATAGTTTGCACATCTCTGTAATGGGTTAAATAATGGTTGGGCGCCCCCCCCCCCTCTCCCCCACTTAATTTTTTTAATTTTTTTTTAAACTTGCACATTGCAAAATTTTCTGATCATTGCACTTAGGTCCAACCAAGGGAAAGCAGACACTGACAGGTTGGTTTAAATAAAGGGACGTAATCGAGCAAATTGTCCTAGTGTGATTACTTCCCTTGTTATTGTTTTAATTTGAATAACTCCTACATTTACTTTATTTCTAGATTTAAAAGGCAACTAATATTAATGATAAATTAGGAAATCATATAAATTATTATTTTATGTACTAATGTTGGATCTGGTCATGGACCCAGTTATGTTTTGAAGTAGGATTTTGTTTGATCACTTTCTAAGAAAAAAAGCGGATTGGAATATGATTTCAAAAATCGTAGTTTTTGTTTTAAATAATCGTAATAGTGTGAAAAAAATCGTAGTGGCGTAATCTATGCCAAAAATCGTAAGAAATTACTCCAAAATCGTAAGGGTAAACATCTCTGCTAATATAGGATGATATCTCAACTGCTTCAGTTGCAGTTCATGTACATACCCTTCGTGCCAACCAGACCCTTTCATTCTAGCTCTGTCAAGCGCTTCAAGGAAGTCTGGCAACAGTCTTTATCTAAACACTTTTTCCAGTTCCCCTTTTGAATTAACAGTGTGTTGTCTTGTTGATATATATGATACAATTACTTCACCATCTACCCTGATAAATTCTATTTTAGCAACAACCTGAATCTTTACACTTCCTGAAAGAAGATTTTATCTTGTATGACAGAAAAAAGATCTTTTTATTGATTCATAAACATTGTAACTATTGGATATAGGCAAGTCTGTTGTGTGAAACACGTTTCTTAAGCTTGGAGTGCTTGACGAGCTTTGGGCATTGTCCATCATTTTTATTTGTCCGACAAATAATAAATGGAAAAAAATTACCGCTGGTGCACTTTGTGTAATACCACTTTATTGACTGTAACCCCTACAAAACAAACATTTTTTTTTTTTTTGTTGTTGGTGGTGAATGTGTTTGCACACTGTCTCAAACCAATCATCATCAACGTCAAAAGTATATGTCCTAAAATCACCCGCAATATACTCAACAAATGGCTTTTCATCAATATATTCCAAAGTCACATTATATGACACATATATCACCGCTGGTACCGCTATTGGTGTTATAACAAGTGCAAATGGCTGTTTATAATGTGTTCTTATCTCATCAAAGTGCTGGATATATATCTAAAGTAGTCTGTGATATCAACGTCTTGTTCTGTTTGTCCGTCTGTCATTTTTTATGGACAAAACAAAAGTATAAATTAATTAACTAATCCATATGTAACAGAGTGAACCAGATGTTCCTCTGTGTACATAGGCCGATAGCACTTATGACCATTTCTTTTCGGATTTCACTCGTGTCGACTGCTAGCTATGACGTGCACCACTCACGGTGCCTTGCCAAATGCAGCGTTAAGTGTTGTGTACATGATAGCTCAGTGTACGTGTTGTATTTCTCAGATAAGATTAAGCACATCCGCTCTGAACTAGACTCGTGTTCATGTGATCCCCCTACTTTTGGTGTGTATAATGGCCCTTCACTGTCTCGTTTCGAGCCAGTGACTGAGCAGGAGATCCACGAACTTATTATGAAGTCACCAACAAAGAGCTGTGTGCTTGATCCCTTGCCCATGTCCCTCATAAAACAGTGCTTCGATGATCTCCTCCCACTGATTACCACCATAGTTAATGCCTCTCTCTCTACAGGTGCTGTGCCTAGTCAGTTTAAACATGCTGTTGTGACACCACTCTTGAAAAAGCCTGGACTGGACCCAAACGACTTGAAGAATTTTAGACCTGTTTCTAACCTTCCATTTATTCAAAGATTTTGGAGAAGGTTGTTTTGAAACAGCTGCAAAGCCATTTGTCTGGAAACGGTCTGTTAGAAATGCATCAGTCGGCATACAGAAAGGATCACAGCACGGAGACTGCTGTGCTGAGCGTCCTGGATGGTCTGCTAGTGAAGGCAGACAAGAGACTTGTCGCTCTTATTGCTCTGCTGGACCTCAGTGCAACATTCGACACGCTCGATCATTCTGTTTTGCTGAAGAGGTTAGAGGTGACCTTTGGCATCCGTGGTACTGCCCTGGCCTGGTTCACTTCATACGTTAAGGATCGTTCTCAGGCTGTTATTGTTAATGGTCAGCTATCTGCTTCTAGTCTTTTGTTGTGTGGAGTCCCTCAGGGCTCTGTATTAGGGCCTGTTTTGTTCACTCTATATTCACAACCTCTGTCTGATGTAATTGCCGCCCATGAGTGTGATTTTCACAAGTATGCTGACGATACTGAATTGTCAAGAAGTAGCGTGCCTAGCCATTTCAGCTCTGCTAAGATGAGCATACATTATTGTATAGATGAGGTCCTGTCCTGGATGACAAGCAACAAACTTAAGCTTAACACCCACAAAACCGAAGTCATGCCTGTTGGCTCTCAGTCTCGCCTTAGTCTGATTAACGGCGAGTTCGCAAACATTGGTGGCTGCAGCGTTCCCTTCCAGAACTGTGTCAAATATCTGGGTGTGAAGATTGATTCGACGCTCTCCATGCATGATCGTATCAGTAGTGTCTGCCGAGCTGGTTTCCTTGAGCTGTGCAGAATTTCTTCCCTCAGACCGTATCTCACAGAAAGCATGTGCGGCGTCAAGACTTGTAAATGCATTCATTACATCCAGGCTCGATTATTGCAATTCTGTACTGGCAGGTTTACCGGCAGATCAGATTTCAAGCTTGCAGATGATTCAAAACAATGCGGCACGTCTCATCTTGAAGAAACGAAAGAGAGACCACGTTACGCCTCTACTGAAGCAGCTGCACTGGTTGCCCATAAAATTCCGCTGCCAGTACAAAATTGCAATTTTCGCCTATCGGCATTTTGACTGATCTCTCCCGCCCTACCTTTCTGCCAAGCTGTCTGTTTATCAGCCATCACGCACCCTCCGTTCCTCTAGTGTAAAACTTTTTAAAATCCCAAAGCTTAACATGAAAACTGTCGGGGAGCGTTCTTTCACCTTTTTAGCCCCAAGTGTGTGGAACTCCCTGCCAACTGAAATGTGGAATCTGCCCACATTGTCACAGTTCACAATCACCCAGACTTTAGTACCAAAATCATTCAAAACAGTGTCGGCTGTCTAATCCACGTACAGCTATGAAATTTGGCAGAGTGATAGCAGAAATGCGGTACTTTAGTGTGATAACAATTATTTAAACCTGCTTATTGAATAAGATGTCCAAAAAATTAAATATTTGAAAATATTCTTTTATCATATAGCGGAAAATGCCTGGCAGTGTCAAACTCACCAGTGCACAACAAAAAGAGATTGAGCCACAACTCTTTTACAGCAGACTTTATGTATGTATGACTATAGTATGAACCTCTATGTTTATTCTTGTGTCAATAGTTTGTCAGTTATGGCATTTGCAAATTTACGTAAAAATTTTCATAAAAAATACAGCACACACTCCCACATAAAATTGTTCAGAATCAGTTTAGTCCAATAATCCTGCTTCATGCCAAAGCAGCAGCCCCCAGCAGCATTTGTGCAACATTTGAAGAAAATCCATCCACAAATGTGGAAATTATCTGGAAAATAGTGTGCATATATAGCGTATTTCAGCAAACTTTCGGCATTTTAAACATTTTGACAGTGACCCTCCCCTCTTTGGATGCTAATAACTAAAAACCTACTGCAGTCTAAACAAAAATATTATTATCAATTGAAATTAGAATGATTTCTAAATAAAATTATATATCAAAATTCATGTATTCCAAAAAAATGATTTTTTTATGCATAGTCTGGGTGACTCTGCCGCCTTAATGATTAGGTACTTCACTTGACCTAGTACTTAGGCATGGGGCACTTCACTGACAGGCATGAGCCTGGGTGACGGCAAGCGATATAGGTCATTTTTGTTATGCAAGCTTAAGGGTCATTGTTCTCTGCTGTGTGTAAGAAGTGTAGCCTTTGAGTGACTGCAATAAATACTGGACATCTCTGTCATGCGACCTCAAGGGTCATCGTTCATTACTATATGTAAGAAGCAGACTTTGAAACTTAAAGGTACTTTGTAGTCATATTAAGTGGACCATGCATTTATTTATTTCATGGTGACATTCATTAGGTTATATTTTAGTAAATCTACTTTACTCTAGGCTACCTTAGGTTACATGCACATAATTCCCCTTAACATACACATGTTTTCTGCCTGTCTTTCCTCTTCGTCATGAATGACTGCAGTGCGTGTAGATGTTTGTGTTCTTTGTTGATGTTCAATGTTTGCGCTTGTGTCTGCAGTGTGAATGTAATAAAGACCGAGTGAATGATGAGGTTGTGTGTACGTCCTTATTCATTTTATGGTAAGTTGGTTGTATTGTGAGTTCATTTTGTTTCATGTTAACACATTACTTTTCCCTTTATACTAATTATTGTTTTTATTATAATATGTATTAGTGCTTAGTCACATAGTTATTTTATTGCTGGCATGGCATTGGATTTAATTTTATATTTTATTTTTGCTATGTTACTTTTAGTACTTTGCATTTAATTTGATGTGGTCTGACCTGTTGGGGAGGTTCTGGTCGAAGTGACTACTCGTTTGTTAGTCATTTGCGTCAGTGTTCGCCTTACCAGGTCTGACTGCATAGCGCACTTGC
>BTPG01000001.1:211890509-211910509 GCA_036245525.1 Semisulcospira habei
ATGGAATACCGCCAGAGATCTGGAAACATGGAGGCACAGCACTGCACAACAAGCTCCATGACCTCTTTCTCTGCTGCTGGGAGGAAGGAACACTACCAAAAGATCTCCGTGACGCAGTCGTTATCACCCTGTACAAGAACAAAGGCGAGAAGTCTGACTGTTCCAACTATCGGGGAATTACCCTGCTGTCCATTGCTGGGAAAATCCTTGCAAGGCTGCTCCTGAATCGGCTGGTACCTGCCATCGCTGAAGACCAACTCCCAGAGGGCCAGTGTGGCTTCAGAGCAAACAGGAGCACCACCGATATGGTCTTTGTGCTGAGACAGCTACAGGAGAAGTGCCGCGAGCAGAACAAAGGGCTGTACGTAACATTTGTCGACCTAACAAAAGCGTTCGACACTGTGAGCAGGCAAGGCATGTGGCAGATCCTGGAGCGACTTGGCTGTCCCCCAAAGTTCCTCAACATGATTGTCCAGCTACACGAGGACCAGCAAGGCCAGGTCAGACTCAACAATGACCTCTCAGAACCATTCCCTATTCTCAACGGCGTAAAGCAGGGCTGCGTGCTGGCACCGACCCTCTTCACCATCTTTTTTAGCATGATGTTGAAGCAGGCCACAGTGGACCTCGATGATGACGATGCAGTGTACATCAGGTATCGTCTCGATGGCAGCCTGTTCAACCTCAGACGACTGCAGGCCCACACGAAAACCCTAGACCAACTGATTCGTGAGCTGCTTTTTGCTGATGATGCTGCCCTCGTTGCACACACAGAGAGAGCCCTGCAGCGCATCACGTCTTGCTTCGCAGATGCTGCCCAGCTCTTTGGACTCGAGGTCAGTCTGAAAAAGACAGAGGTCCTCCATCAGCCGGCACCCAAGACAGTGTATCGCCCTCCTCACATCACCATTGGCGAGTCTGAACTAAAGTCAGTGCACCAGTTTACTTACCTTGGCTGCATTATCACGTCGGACGCCAAGCTGGACAAGGAGCTTGACAGCAGGCTGGCAAAAGCGAACAGTGCTTTCGGGCGACTTTTCAAGCGGGTGTGGCACAATCAACAGCTGAAAACAGGCACCAAGATCAGCGTGTACAGAGCTGTGGTCCTCACCACCCTGCTGTATGGTTCCGAGTCCTGGGCCCTCTACCGCAGCCAACTACGACTCCTCGAACGCTTCCACCAGCGCTGCCTGCGTACCATCCTGGGCATTCACTGGAGTGACTATGTCACCAACGTTGAGGTCCTTGAACAGGCTGAAACTGTGAGCATCGAGGCTTTGCTGCTGCGGACACAGCTCCGCTGGGCGGGGCATGTCTCCAGGATGGAGGATCATCGCCTACCAAAGATCACCCTGTTCGGCGAGCTTGCTACTGGACACCGTGACAGAGGGGCACCAAAGAAGAGATACAAAGACTGTCTCAAGAAGTCACTTAGTGCCTGCCAAATCGACCACCACCAGTGGTCTTCGCTTGCTGCGGACCGTGACACCTGGCGCTCCACCATTTACAAGGCAGCTGTCTCCTTTGAGGACTCTCGCAGAGCTAGCCTTAAGGACAAGCGGCTCAGGAGAAAAAACAGAGATGCCGCAGCTCAGAACCCTGGCCAGACCTTCCCCTGCAGCCACTGCGGTCGAACCTGCCTGTCTCGGATTGGCCTCCGCAGCCACGAACAAGCCTGCAGACGTCGTGGGCAACTCCTATAAAATCTTCGTTCGCGAAGTCAAGCCAAGAGAGAGAGTTTGATAGTAGGACAAAATTTCACAATGTTTTCAAAATGATGGATGTATCTTGTTTGTAAGAGATCGAGTACAAACTCAATTTTTTCCACAGCCTGTGGCACAGCAAAACAAACCACAATGAGGGTCGAGTGTCAGCAAATTCATTTTAAAACACAATATAATTTTAATATACGTGTCCACTTAGTCTGCTTTCTTGAATATTGAGTTGTGCATCATAAATCAGATACAGGTATATGTTTATGGCTCCTCCTGTTTCACTCTTTTTTTGGATTTGAATTGTAATTCCATCACTGCCGTTCTCAACAGTTCGACCTGATCCATGTAGGTAATCGTCATCTGTACTACGCATGTCTAACGAAAGTGCATATTTTTCTGTCAGGTATTGTCCAATTCTTATGTCATACAGATGTAGATCTTTACATGCCATGTTTGTGGGTATTTCTCTAAGTCTTCCACCCGCCCATTTTACGATCTCGTCGTAGTGCTGGTATGGTAAGATACCTGATGCATACACTTGACTAGGACGTCCTTCAGTTGCACAGGACAAATGTGTTATCTTTGGATTGTAAAATTTTCAGACTCCCTTTTGAATGGATTTTTTTTGTTCAACAACATAAGTATACCTTTCAGTGACCTGGCAGGTGTATTCAGGTTAATTTTCCACATTGTATCACCTTTGTCTTTCGGTATTGTACTGTGACGTATAACACGGTCATAATAAATTGGAAATTTTGACTGGTACTGATTTTGTATGAGTCTGGCTAGTTTAGTGTGTGTGACAATTTCATATTCCAAAGAAATGTTAGAGATCTTGTATGTCGCGTCTGTGACAGTTGTTTGATAGCTTTTGCACATTCATTAAAAGTTAGTTCAAAGCTTAGAGGATCATTTAGTGCTCCTTGGTAATAAGGCAAATGTGCTGTGAGGATTTCAAATTCAAGTGGAATGTTAAATCTATTACCGTATGTTTCTGCTAATATAACGTCCTCAATTGCTGTTGTTGATTTATCGTCTGCGTCAATTCTAAGTTTAGCAACGTTAGCAGACTGTATGCCTTGGTAAATACATTCTTCTCTCTCTTTTCGTGTAAGCCATAAATCTTTGTAGCAGTAAAACACATCAGCGACTAAACACATCCTGTCCTGCAAGTTTAACTTTAATAGTTCTAACAATTGCTCTGCCAAGATTGTCAACTAGTGTTCTGTTTACGTTGGATTCTGATGAAAGTTCGATATTAAATGCAAGACGAGCAGTACCAGAAACAATAACGTCATTGGGACCTAGGTTCGTAAACTTTACAGTTGGAGTTTGGTTTTGATCGATAGAATTTGGATTGTTTGTGATGACGACTGATTGCCTAATGCCCTTAACACCAAGAGGCTCACGTAGTATTCTGTACAGGTCTAACTTTGATCCATAAGACGATGTCATTTTATTATGCAAAAATCAAAAAAATTAAATTAATAAAAACAATGGCAGTGGGAGGATTTGACCATGATGATTTTGAAATGGATGTCATGGATGACTACGATACTAGTGCAACAGTTATGACTGGTACAAGGAATACTTACAGTTTTCGCCACGAACTTTTACTAAGCAAAGTGAACTCGTTTTATGATCATGTTAGTGACCGTCCAGACAACATAGATCCTAATCAGTTTGAACTTGATGGCAAGGATCATTTATATTTAATTATTGTTGACAAAGGAAAAGTACAATTGACTAACAAAAGAGACCCTGGTAAGTTTAGAGCTTTAAGTACAATCAAAGGTGAAGGTGGTGTTGGCGCCTTGCGTCAACTTGGTATTGGAGATAAAAAGTTGCCACCTAGACTTGTTATCGCTCTTCATGACGTGCAAACAAGGTTACCAACGGGACAAGAAATTGAAATGACCGAAGTAAAAAGCCTGCCAGAAATAGCAAACAATGTGATACAAAAAAAAAACTCATTTTCAGAAGGTCAAAAAAATGAGGTTATGAAAACAAACTTACTGCTCTTGGATTTATTATCAGTACTGTTATGTTGGCTGTAACGGGTGGTGGTAGCGCAAGCGGTCCCCCGCCTCCAGGCCCACCAGCTCCGACTGACCCAAAAGATTTACAGTCGTGGGTAAAAAAGAAGTTGTCTCATATATATCAGACTTGCTTCAGAAATTTCTGGCATAATAGGGAGTGTTGTCAGTTGGATGATCAGTACAGCAGCAAAGGTAGTCGGGTTCATGGCAGAGCATGTGAGGGTCTTTTGGTTACAGTAGGAGGATTAATAGTGGGTTATTTAATGAAACAGGTAAAGAAGTAATATCCCTAATCCAGTAAGGCCTAAAACCACACGAGGTCATACGCACACGCCTGCCCGCGCGCACATACGGCAAAGGCAAATGAAAGGCAAATGTCAATTTGTCACTACTAAAATGATAAATCAAAGAAAATGAAACAGCTCTCCATCCATTCGTTCACCCACCCACCTCTGCCGTCCTCCGTCCATCCATCCATTCATCCATCCACCCTCCATCCCTCTCTTCAGCAACCCACCCACCCACTCACCCTCCCTCCCTTTCTTCTCCCTCCCTCCCTTTCTCCTCCCTTCCTCCCACCCATCCAGCCACCCATCCATCCAGCAATGTCACGATAGTTTCTATGACCGTTACGAAATGACGTGGCCAGTTATCCTGTTTAACCCTTTTAGCCCCGGGACCCTGAAGCAGGTGATGGATTGATCATGATAATTCAAGGGTAGTGCCAGATGAGCTTGGCTCCGCAGAATAGGCATGATCAGACGCTTTTTGACAGAAAAGGCTACTGCCCAGGGCGTTTGCTCTCGCATTCTGCCCCGTCTAGATTACTGCAATTCCCTCCTTGCTGGTATCTCATCTGATCAACTCACTCGCATTCAGCGTATCCAGAATAATGCAGCCCGGTTAGTCCTTCGCAAAAAACGCACTGATCATGTCACACCACTGCTAAAGCATCTCCACTGGCTACCTGTCAAACAGAGAATAGAGTACAAGCTGGCCACTTTGGCATACAAACACTATGACAATACGCTTCCTGCATATCTGTCTTCTTCCCTTGCATCACACAATCCTAGTAGAAGTCTACGCTCAAGCTCACAAAAACTGCTCGTTCAGCCCAGAGTCAGCCTAAAAACTGCTGGTGCCCGTTCTTTCAGTTATCAGGCCCCTCACGTCTGGAACTCACTTCCACTGCATGTCCGTCTTTCCCCTACCCTGTTGACCTTCAAAACCAATTTGAAGACACATCTTTTCCAGGTAGCATATCAAGATTAGCTTAGTCTGGATGTGCTGCCTGGAAATGTTGGTTGTTTCCCCATGTAGATAGGCTGTGTGTGTGTGTGTGTGTGTGTGTGTGTGTGTGTGTGTGTGTGTGTGTGTGTGTGTGTGTGTGTGTGTGTGTGTGCGTGCGTGTGTGTGTGTGTGTGTGTGTGTGTGTGTGTGTGTGTGTGTGTGTGTGTGTGTGTGTGTGTGTGTGTGTGTGTGTTTCGTGTTAGGAATGCGCCTACATGGTGCGAGCAGATGTTTATTTAAAGAGTGAGTGCGTTCTAATTTTTTCTCCTTTTTAATTTTTATTTTTTATTTTTTATGTGCTGTAAAGCGCTCCGAGCTTGCTGTTCGTGGGGAAGGGCGCTATATAAAAACTATGTATTATTATTATTATTATCAATCCATCTCCTACAACTGGTACATAGTCTTTAGGCATCACTGACCTCCAAAATTTCAGAAACTGGACGGCTTGGGGCTAAGAGGGTTAATTAATAAACTTGCAAAGAGCGGCCAAGTCATACACCGGCAAGTAAACTTGAAAAAGAGCGGCCAAGTCATACACAGGCAAGTAAACTTGCAAAGAGCGGCCAAGCCATACGCAGGCAAGTAAACTTGCAAAGAGCGGCCAAGTCATACACAGGCAAGTAAACTTGCAAAGAGCGGCCAAGTCATAAACAGGCAAGTAAACATGCAAAGAGCGGCCAAGTCATACACAGGCAAGTAAATGAGTAACGCACGTAATTCGACACATACCCCGGTCACACTGACGCTACCCAACCAGGAAGTTCTACCGCTGTGACAATGTTATCACATTTCCCAGCACTGATCAACAGCTCAACTCCTCCGTGCGAGCGACACAGATCCTCATGGGGCCCAGACGAGCAGAACACAGATATTCACGAAGGTCTATGTCCGCTTGCTTAACTTGTTTTTAGTGACAGTTGACGTACTCGGTGTTGCTGCAATCTTCGTCAATTCAACACCCAAAAAAAACCCTCGAGATGTTCCAGGAAGATAGACTGAAAGTATTGTCAGCAAGAGGCATAGACCCTCATCAGCCCTCGCGACTGCGGGAGCTCATGAGAGTCTATATCACGTGCAGTTAGGTGGTGCTCAAAGTTTTCTCGGCACTGAACGAGTTAAAAGTCTTTAGAATCCAGAGCGTCGAAGTCAGAGAGAAAAAAAATACAGCCAGCGTTAACAGTGAGTGTGTACGGTGCGGGTCTGTTATTAAATCACAGACCCGCACACACTTTCATACGACTGACTTCCCTTAAGCGGAAAAAAACATCAGGACATTTACATCTATGTCACTCAGACCGAGGATAGGACTGTGGAGCAACGTGTGCGGTATTGTGTGGGACTACTCTGATATCCGCCGCCTCTGTGTTTCCCCACCCAAACCCAAATAGACCAGTGTACCCCCCCCCCCCCCCCTCCCGCTACCCGGAAGTGTATTACTTCTGTGCTGATCTGTGATTTTGACCTTACGGCTGAAAGCCCGTAAGGTCAAAATCGCAAATCAGCACTGAAAAGCACACCGCATTTATACATTGCTGTATTTATTCGTCCTGCCTGCCTGTACGCGGTTCCTTATTGAACGTGTAGTCTTATCTCAGTGGTTTGCGACTCGTCTGACAGGCAGCAAATCTGCCGGTAATTGAGAGATCAGTTGGATGAAGTTTATTTAAGTACGTCAGTAAAGGCTTAACTTTCGGAGGAGTATCTGGCAGACTAAAGACGAGAGTGTGTCCACAGACTTGCAGAACAGCAGTACCGGCTCGCCACCAAGTTCTGCTGAAGGAGGAACGATCCGAAGGTTGTTTGGATTATCACCGGTAAGACAGGTTTCATTTTTTATGGTTTATGTGAAGGCGTTTGTCTACACTCCATGAGTGTGTTGATGTTAAATTGCTATCTCAAAATGTGACTCATATCACGCGTTCGTACATATTATTTCCTAGAAAACAATTGAGTGAATAAGGTGGTGAATGAATAAATGAATAATGAAGTAATTGCACGAACGAACGAACAAACGAACGAACGAACGAACGAATGAATGAATGAATGAACAAACGCACGAACGGACGAACTAACGAACGACCGAATGAATGAATGAATGAATGAATGAATGAATGAATGAATGAATGAATGAATGAACATTAACAACATAAACCAGGCGTTTTACACACTTGGCGCTACCCTTGCAGATCTTGATTTTGAGTGGAGTTAAATGAATTTTTGAAGGACTGGTGTCAAGTTAAAGGGCCTTCTTACCAGGCTTCATATGTCAAACTGCTACAATGACAACATCATAAGACCAGCCAGGCTGCAGGGTGCTTCAGTGGGTGCGTGCGTGCGTGTGTTCGTGCGTGTGTGCTAGCGCGCGTGCAGTTGTGCGTTCTACACGTAGCTTTATCAACAGGAAATGTACAGGGGACAAGAAGATCCGCCTCTCTCTCTCTCTCTCTCTCTCTCTCTCTCTCTCTCTCTCTCTCTCTCTCTCTCTCTCTCTCTCTCTCTCTCTCTCTCTCTCTCTGACTGACTGACTAGCTTAACGTCCTAAGCCGCGCAAGGGTGTGTGCGTGTGTGCGTTTGTGCTTGCGCGTGCGTGTGCGTACGTGTTTATTAGAGACAGAGAGTGGCGTGCTGAAATGTGCATGCGTATGTATGCGTATTAGGTTGCGTGTATTCTTATAATATTATTTTAATTAAACCTCACAACATGTCATTATGCCCGACCAGTAAAGCTGGTAATTCCTGTCACTTCCCCTTACCTTTTTTTTCTTCTCTATTGGCTTGTATTGTGTCACGTAATTTTTTCCCCCTGTTCAGTAGTAGAAAATAATTAGTGCGATAGTAAATCAGTAATCAGAAGATTAGCAACGGCAAGTTCGAAAAATGGTTGTTACTACCAAAACTTTTACCGTTGTCAAATAAAGGATCATTCTCTCCCCCCCCCCCCTTTCTCTCTCTCTCTCTCTCTCTCTCTCTCTCTCTCTCTCTCTCTCTCTCTCTCTCTCTCTCTCTCTCTCTCTCTCTCTCTCTCTCTCTCTCTCTCTCTCTCTTTCTCTCACACGCACATACACACATTACATTACATTTTCTCCTTCTCCCGAAAGAGCTAGGACTGTGACTCTAACTTTGCACTATTTACGGCCTTCAATTGTCATGCGCATTTGAAATGTAACATGCATACTTTCATCGTGACTTCGAGCCCAGTGAACACAACACTTTAGGGCCGATGTCGACCGTCGTTCGTCACGCGCCCAGCGTTTGCCAACGACGGCCGGCATCCGCCCTACGATCTTATGCTTCATTAGGAACTGTCGGACAAGGAGAATGGTCCGCATTGCGTCACTTCAATAATATATACAACAGAATATGTCTTCCTGTAACGCTTTCAGGAAACATTATCAATACTTTCACAAGGAAGAGCCAAGTTGGGATAAGTCTGCGTCCCTTTTTGTTGTTGTTGTTGTCGTTGTTGTTGCAAGATGTGGATCGATCGTGCTAGTTCAAGGGTAGTGTCTCATAACTTTAACAAATTCGCCCTTAAAGCGATCTACTTTAGTCAGTAAAGGGCTAACCCCCTCACTGCTGACAAACTGAACGCTATCCAAGCGCAAGAGGCGCAGATCCTCATGAGACCCCGCGACTGCGGGGGCTCATGAGGATCTATGCTTCTTGCTGCGACCGCTTCGTCTCCAGGTTTTTTGGACCACACACACACACAAACACTAAATAAGTAAATAAATAATATAAATAAATAAAATATAAAAAATTATAGAAAATAATAATAATAAATAGATAAGAAACTAAATAAATAAATAAATAAAACATGTAAAGGAAGAAAATACTGGTCACTACAACCGTCATTTGGAAAATACAATGAGTCATTTTTTTGAGAAAAGCGAGATTGTTTATTGCATAACCATGAAAGTCTAGCTTTCCTCAAAAATGGTCAAACTGCCTTTTCCAAATAATGACAGAATCCAGTACACTGTCTATACATGTACAGATAGTTCCCTATGTGCACAGTTCACAGATCCAAGGGACACAAAATGACTTCCAATCTGATGCTGGCTTTCGTCTTGGCGTGCGCGGTGGTGACCGCCGCCTCCGGGCGTCTGAATCCCGACCAGATCCACTTCCATCAGGACACTGGCGTCTCCAAGCCGCAGATCAACTTCAAACCGGAGCACGGCGACAGGGGATACGTGCAGAACTGTGGTATGTACAGGCACCGGCACCGGCACAGCCCAGCCTCAGCATATCGCCGTATATAAAGTCAGACAGCTTACACAGCCCAGCCTCAGCATATCGCCGTATACAAAGTCAGACAGCTTACACAGCCCAGCCTCAGCATATCGCCGTATACAAAGTCAGACAGCTTACACAGCCCAGCCTCAGCATATCGCCGTATAGAAAGTCAGACGGCTTACACAGCACAACCTCAGCATATCGCCGTATAGAAAGCCAGACAGCTTACACAGCCCAACCTCAGCATATCGCCGTATACAAAGTCAGACGCTTACACAGCCCAACCTCAGCATATCGCCGTATACAAAGTCAGACGGCTTACTTACGGACTATTACAGTTATTGTAGACTTGTGAAATGTAAACAAAATCTCGAGTAGCGAAAGGTTCTTGGTCCAACGTCAGCCTTAGTTGGCCGCGCACGTCAGTCCAGACTCAGCACGTCATTGTGCACGTCAGTCCAGACTCAGCACGTCATTGTGCACGTCAGTCCAGACTCAGCACGTCATTGTGCACGTCAGTCCAGACTCAGCACGTCATTGTGCACGTCAGTCCAGACTCAGCACGTCATTGTGCACGTCAGTCCAGACTCAGCACGTCATTGTGCACGTCAGTGCGCGGGCCATCTAAGGCTGACGTCGGCCCGAGGACCTTGTGCTCACCGGGCATCCGGAGCCAGAGACCTTAAGTGTGGGTTATGTCAGAGAAAGACCTTCTTGTCCGTTTGTAATGAGTGTTGGCCTGTGATGTTGGACATTGCAGCTTGAGTTGTAACGCCCAAAATCACAGACCATGTACCAGCACACATATTACAGAAAATGCCAAACGAAGAAATAAACACGCTTAGAAAAGACAATAATATTACACCGCAATTGTACTTGTCCTTTCATTTTTGCATGTTACACGCTTGGCAATCATCTGTGTGGTCTGCAATCAGCACGCATATTTTTTTTTCCTTTTTCTACAGGACCCGAGGGAGGGTATTTTAACATCAGCTGGTACCCGAAAGAGATCGACCCAACTCGTCAGATTTATCTTTATGGCGACATCGTGTCTCGTGAGTAGTCCCTAATCACTTTGCAGGTGCGCGGGAAAAGTTATTTCGGCATTTTTGTGCATGGAGACAGTGCTACATTGGAATAGTTCATTTACACTCGTTAGTGTAATTAGCAAGTTATCGCGGTACATTTCTGCTAGAAAACAATGCTACAATGAGGTCATTAGATAACATAATGAATTATGAGAAAAGTGTGGGCGAGCAGAACGTATCATTAATGAGGTTTTGTTTGCGACAAACGATTACCAACAAGAAACGAGAGCAAAATCACAGAGGATAATCTTAGACCATAAGCATAGACCACTCCGGGCTCATGAGGATCTATGCCTCTTGGAGATGTTTGGAGTGCGGTCTATGCTTATGGCACATACAGGTTATTTTGCTCCCGTTCGATGCTGGGAGCCGTTGGTATCAAACGAGACCTCACTCTCTTCAGTCTTTTCAAAGATGTGCAATGGCATAACTTCGAGTGTGTAGATTTTGTTTGTAACTGCAGTTGGTAACTGTTATTTAACACGTCTGACTAGATCAACACTTTCCTGCTTGAGGAGACGCTACGTTTCTGATACACAAAAAGACACACTGAGGAAAATTGCTGGCTATACAAGGAAGTACATGACAATACATCCAAGGAATGATCGAGCAGAATAAACATTGAAAGCACGGACGAAAGGAGGAAAATGTTTGCGTGACGGTTTGCCCGCAAAAAGATGGAGGTGGGGGGTGGGGGGTGGGGGGGGGCGGGAGGGCGGGGCAGCGGTGGAGATATATATATATATATATATATATATATATATATATATATATATATATATATATATATATATATATATATATATATATACACACACACACACACACACACACACACACACACACACACACACACACACACACACACACACACACACATACACAGAAAGACAGACAGACAGACTGACAGACAGAAACAAAGAGATTATGACGTTTCAAATTTCATCTAACATGTCTGTTTCGCGATTAAACCACATCGTGCGCAACATGACATGTTGTAACAGACTAACACCTTCTCCGCCATTCAAGGCTGTAACCCCTTTTCCGCCATTCAAGGCAGATCGTGTCAGCCAAATCTTTGTTAATTCAACGCCAAAAATCCTCAGCCGTCCAAGGAACATGGATACAAAATGGTTCCCGCTAGAAGCGTAGATCCTCATGAGCCCCCGCAACTGCGGGGGCTCATGAGGATCTATGCTTCTTGCAGATGGGTAGGATTCTCTGCCTCCCGGAAGTGAATGCGTTAAGATTTTATAAGGTGACCAAACAGCAGTTTCAACCGGAAATCAGACAATGACTTCTCTCTATGTCGCCCCACTGTCCTTATAACGTTTACTGTTTTAGACGTCATCGTTTCTGTCATGAACATGACAAACTTTTGTGAGAATGACGTATGACTAACATGCCGCCGTTGTAGGTGCCAATCAAAAACATCGTAACAAAGAACAATGTGAGTTATCGTCATAACTTATGAACGTGAATTTGCATTCAGTGCTCCGATGAATACCACATAATAATGTGTTTTTCAAAACACCTTGAACCCCACTACTGCCGAGAACAACAGAACACAATCCCAGCTACAAGAGGTCTAGTATAGGTCCTCAGAGCCCCCGCAGTTGCGGGGGCTCATGAGGATCTATGCCTCTTGCTGACATCACTTTGTTGCCATGTTCCTTGGATGGTTTCGGCCTTTGGGATTGACTTAACAATGATTTGAGAAATGCAATCTGTCCACCGGCAAGGAAGGGATTAAATAGTGTGTATTCTGATCTTTGATTTTGAACTGTACGCCTCTAATACGTCTCACTACAGACGTAAGGTCCAAATTTACATGCCAACATACTTCTCTGGGTTTTTTTTTTTTTAATTATGTGCACGAATTAAATCCAACTGTTTTCAACCTTAGTGACTGTGTGCACGCAGTCACCCGTAATGTTGACATTATCTGTGCTGAAAGCACAAGGCTGTGTCAGTTTCACTAGCCCAGCATCAATAGCTCGTAATGTTGACATTATCTGTGCTGAAATCTTATTCACTAGCCCAGCATCGATAGCTGCAAAAGTGTCGTATTATGTTGCCGCTCATAATGGGCCCAGCATCAACAGCGTCATTAGAGTTGCAATCTCTAAACAACACTTAAATACACCTATACAACACTTTCGCAGCTATTGATGCGGGGTCACTTGAATGTGTTAAACTGCACCGGTGGCCGCATCTACAATGACGGAAAGGAGGTTAATTTGTTTCCTTTTCATGTTTGTTTTATATTTTTTTTCTCAACAGCTGTTGACTTCCAATTTGGCAAGGCCAATGGCTCATTGTGGTACATGGGTCAGCCTATGCTCACGTTGTCTCAGCTGGTCAAGTGTGAAGACGTCTTCAGCTTCCTGCCCGACCAGGCGCTCGACATCAAGTGTCCAATCAAGAAAGGCCGTAAGTATGACGTTTTAATAAGTGAACCAATCCAAAATGGATGTAAGTGTGACAATAATTGAATAGACCAATCAAGAAAGTTAGTAAGTATGACCTATAATACATTAACCAATCCAGAAAGGGTGTAAGTGTGACATTGACTGAATCAGCCAATCAAAAGCGGACGTAAGTATGACGTTTAACCGCTTTCGTGCCATCGGTTGTAGTTTTTTTCTGAACTCTTTGTTTAACAGATTCCAAACAGTCCCACCCATCAAAAAGAAAAAATGGAGAGAAAGTGGGGTCCGCAAGAGGCATAGATCCTCATGAGCCCCCGCACTTGCGGGGGTTCATGAGGATCTATGCCTCTTGGAGTTGGATTGAGTAAACCATTTCTCGCCAGTAAACAAATACATAAACCCAAAACACGATACATAAACAAATAGACAAACATAAACCAATCGAGAAATGATGTAGGTTTGACGTTAATGAAATCAGCCCATAACGTTTATTTGTTCACCAATCAGATTTTGTTTCGCTGTTAATTCTGTCTCGGGGTATCAAGTGCCAAACCGATATGGACCTAATTTAAACATTTAATAAATCAGCCAATCGGATTGTGTTTCAATGTTCTTTGAGCAGAGTGACGACAAATACAAATTTGGAGTATACGTCACTAAAAATGAGTGGAGGAGAAGCATTCAATTTGAGTTTGATAATACTTCTAATCGCCGGCACTGATCTGCGATTTTTTTTGTTTTTTGCCTTTACGTCCAAAATCACAGACATGAACACACATGTCTTAATTCTGCATACTTGTTGCTAAGTCATGATGAGACAAACTTGTAAGAAAACAAAACCTGGAAGATCGAAAATTGTTTAAATTCAAGACACACGATTGAGGCGCGCGCGCGCGCGCGCGCGTGTGTGTGTGTGTGTGTGTGTGTGTGTGTGTGTGTGTGTGTGTGAGTGTGTGTTTGTGTGTGTGTGTGTGTGTGTGAGTGTGTGTGTGTGTGTGTGAGTGTGTGTTTGTGTGTGTGTGTGTGTGTGTGAGTGTGTGTTTGTGTGTGTGTGTGTGTGTGAGTGTGTGTTTGTGTGTGTGTGTGTGAGTGTGTGTGTGTGTGAGAGTGTGTGTGTGTGTGTGTGTGATTGTGTGTTTGTGTGTGTGTGAGTGTGTGTGTGTGTGTGTGTGTGCGTGCGTGCGTGCGTGTGTGTGTGTGTGTGTGTGTTTGTGTGTGTGTGTGTGCGTGCGTGCGTGCGTGCGTGTGTGCGTGTGTGTGTGTGTGTGTGTGTGTGTGTGTGTGTGTGTGTGTGTGTGTGTGTGTGTGTGTGTAGGGTTGGGGTGGTGTGGTGTGGGGGTTTGCCTTCACATGAAACATTGTAAAAATGCGCGAACAAAACAAACTATAAAAACGTGACGAATAAATTCTCAATGTTGGGGAACCATGCATATAAAACGAAATTAAGATTTTTTTTTTAAAAAGAGAATTTATCTGTCAAAAATTGTATTCTTTATGATTGTGACGCTGTCACGGTATCCCCCACCCCCCCCCCCCCTACCCCCCACCCCTCCTTACAAATGGCCACATGTGCAGAAAACCAGGCGTACAAAGGACCTGCGTTATTTGCACATTAATGAGACACGGGGGCAACAAGTAGCACGAAAAACGTGATGTCTGCCACATGGACCGACGTCCCAGAGCGCAAAGACATTGGGCGGACGTCGACCCGTTGGCCTATTGCGCATTGGGGTTATGCTGACCTAAGCCGCAGTTACAAATGACTGATAGATGGAGACTGGTGTTTATAAGAAACAAGTCAAGCTTATCGTGTAGAGCTTTTACGACCGTTTCACCTTTGTGGCCAGGAACCTCCCCGAACAGGTTGCGGGAGTCGTATTTGCGAAATGTTTCAACGACTTGATAATCGTTTCGCCTTGACAATGGGAATAGTAGCGAGGTTCCGGTTTAAACGAACGACTCCCAAAAAGGAACGAGAGCGAAGCTATAGCTGATAACCAGTTTCTAGCATAAATATAGACAACACTTCAACACTCTGGGCTCATGAGGATCTATGCCTGTTGGAAATGTTTGGAGTTCAGTTCACCCCACCCACCAGAAGTTAGTGCCCAAAAGTTCCTTTCGATATCGCACTGTGGAGATTTTTGGAGTGTTGTCGCCGCTTATGGCACACGCAAAGAATATCCGCTGTGATTTCACTTTCGTTGGTTGTGGGGAGTCGTTCGTGGCAAACAAAACCTCGCTAGTATTAGCGCACAGAGCGTCATTATCATCATCAGTATTTTCAGCGACGGACATGGCGTAACCGCAAGTGTCTAAGTAATGCTTGTAGAGCTGGGCAGACAACTTATCGCAATAAGTGCTGCAGTGGTAGATGGATCTCCGGTTAGCAATAGGCCCTTGGGCCTACGTCAGTCTTCGCTTGCCCGCGCACGGCTAAATTTGACGTAGGCCGAAGAGTCTTCTGCTCACTGCTGGGATGGAAATAAAATGTATATAAATGGCCATAATTGTGGATAAATTATTTACACGGTTATAGGCCGGAGTTGAACACCCCCCCCCCCCCCCCGCCCGCCCAGCGGGGGTTTGGAGACCACATTTTTTCGGAATCTTATCACCTATGAAGACGAACCGTAGGTGTTTGCTTAAAATAAATACCGTATTGAATATAGGAGGGCATGTACTATGGTCATATTTTCCTTCTTTGGGCACAATATTTTGCTTTTGGGGGGTAGAGTTGGTGTTAACAATACAGTTCCCGTAAAAAAGCACGCAGAACTAAATGACTGGTATCTCTGGAAACAGAATACATTTACCTACTATTTACGATGATGCAATGTATAAAAAGCAAATTGGTGACGTCATCGCGGCGCCATCTTGTTTACCTTTTATTATCCGCAAAATATCATTCTTGCCAGAAGAATAGGTGTCCAATCTTTGACATACTATGATAAAAACATATATACCAATGTTATAATATATCATCAGTGGAAACATAAACGATTCAATGTTTTCGACTGGTGACCTTGAAATGTGTTATTTAAAGTCAAGGTCACCTACAGTTTACTCTATGAAAAAGAAAAAAAAAACATATTTTCAAAACTGTGACAAAGAAATCTTACTAAAAGTGATAACATGTAAGGAATTGCATGAATAGTTGATAAACGATTAGATGTTACCTTCACGAAGGTCAAGGTCTCAGTTTTTGAAGAGTTCGTAAGAATATTCAGTTTACAATAGGGGCAAAACATTTGCTCTGAATATTTGCTCACAACACCTATATGATCAGTTTCGTACTACTGAATCATATTCTGCTGAGTTGAGATTATCAGGAACATCATAATATAGATACCCTTTATAATTATAATATGTACAACTGTGCACTCACTCTGATAAGTTAACTGTTTCATGGTCCTGAAATTCTCTCTCTCTCTCTCTCTCTCTCTCTCTCTCTCTCTCTCTCTCTCTCTCTCTCTCTCTCTCTCTCTCTCTCTCTCTCTCTCTCTCTCTCTCTCTCTCTCTCTCTCTCTCTCTCATTGTCTCACACCAGGTTAGCTTGTCGCCGTACCTTCTAACGCGTCAAGCTAATCCGGCAAGTGCTACCCTCAAACTATCATGGCCGACCCATCTGCCTCTGCTGTAAAAAGCATTATGATAAGTATGGAACTTCTGCAGAGCCTGTAGCCCTGGCTAGTAATATGCAAGTCAACAAGTCAACAGATTTTTGTTTAACTCATTCTACACCAAGACCGAAATCCTTACATTTTGCCGTTGTCCTCTGAAGGTTGCATTGCAGTGCAGGACACAGATCGACCATAAATGTTGAAGGGTGATGCCAGAATAGCTTGGCGCCTGTGGCATCACCGTTGAACGGTCATGGTCAATCCTTATCTTCCTGTGGTGTGTCTGGGTTAGAATGGGTTAAACCAGCTATACGACGGTAGTCATGTATTTACCCCCCCCCCCGCCCCCCTCCCCCCACTCCTCACACCATCTCACGCCACACCGGCGCCTTCGTATGAAACATTTGAAATGGGAAACAACTTAAGAGCCACCCCACTTTTTGTGTCATTGTTTATCGTAGCAAGACCGCTAATAAAATACAATGTTCTTTCGATCCAAATGGGTTAAAAGTTGACCTTAGACAGTCCACTGTACAAGGAACAATAGACAACAATTCATCAATTTCCACGAAAGTGTCAAATGCACGTGAAACATCGTCAGGTATTGTGAAAAGCTGTGCGATATTGGCAAGCGTACCAAAGGCAGGCAGGTGGAAAAATCGGTAAAGTCGTGATGCACGCGCTAAAGCGGTCAGTCGCGAACACTGAATATTTCTGTTTCGCTACAAATATCGGTACAGTAGGGGCATAATGGTCACTTTCCTAACCATGCCACCACGACAAAGCCTAACGCCAGTAGATGAGGCCGGGCGCTAGCATGGCTGCAGGATGGAATTTCCGGACGAGAAATTGGGAGACGTCTTGGGGTGTCCCATTCAGTGATCCAGACGCTGCTGGCACGATTCCAAGAAACTGGAAGGGCAGAACGACGACCCTGCTCAGGACGCCCGCACTGCACCAGCAGAAGGGAGGACAGATACCTCTGTGTGGCGGCTCTGCGCGACCGAACTGTCACGTCAACCACTCTGCGACGTCAACTGTAATAAGCTGCAAACGTTAACGTCAGCAGAAGCACAGTCTGGGACGTCTGCACGAAATTGGCCTGGCTTCATGCAGAGCAGCAGTAAGAATACCCCTAACTCCAGCTCATCGATGAGTCCGGGTTGTCTGGTGTCGCCAACATGTGAGGTTGAACAGACTCCAGTAGACTCATTTTTTTTTTTTTTACTGATGAGTCACGGTTCACTGTGTCCTTCAATGACGGCAGGGTGAGGGTCTGGAGACGTCAGGGCGAGCTATCCACGGATGGATGCGTCCAAGAGGTGGATCGCTACGGAGGATGCTTAGTCATGGTCTGGGCAGGTTTCAACAGGGAAGGCAGGACCCCCCCCCCCCCCTTCCACGTCATCCGAGGCACCCTGACTGGACTGTGCTATCGGGACGAGATTGTGCAGCCCTTTATCTAGCCAGCTCTCCGAGCCATAGGCGACAATGCTGTTCTGCAGGACGACAACGCTCGACCTCATATTGCCCGTGTGGTGGAGGAGTAAATGGAGCAACGGGGCATCATGAGGATGGAGTGGCCAGCTCATTCACCTGATCTGGTTCCAATCGAGCACCTCTGGGACGTGCTGGGGCAACTTGTAAGCAGCAAACGTCCCCCCCCCCTAACACCCCCAATCCCCCCCCACACACACACACACACACACCTCAAGGCGTCCCCCAGCTGACTCAGTTCCTGCATCAAGAGTGGAAGCGATCCCACAACATGTTCTCCGAACCCTGGTGAACTCCATGCGTCAACGCTGCATTGAATGCTTGGCTGCAAACGGTGGGTACACTCGCTACTGACTGGACCAGTCATGTGTGACTTTTCAAATGAGGGGTGGGTGAACATTCTAACGTACTGCTGTTGTTAAAATTGCCTAATTTACTCAAAACATCAATGAAATTGTTACCGAATAAATTAGCAAAGTACTTACTCCAAATATTGTTACATTATTTGTGTGGTGTTGTCGGTGCGTCTGCGATAAAAAGTGGCCTTTAAGTTTTGACCATTAGTAGGTAAAGTCAACCTGCTTTCACACAAATTATAGCAAGACTGAAATTGTACCGCGAAGTTCTATTTTTTTTCACCATTTCCTCAAGCCTATGAAGCGAAAGTGAAACTCATGTCACATAAAATATAAAATTACGTAAAAAATAAAACTTACGTCATGACAAATGACGTTTGACACATCAATGACGCGTGTGTCCTGCGCCCCTTATAAAACTCACTGACGCACTGGCAAATCTGCGAGATTTTTTCAATAGGAGATAATTCAACATCAGAATCAGATCAAAGACAAAAGGTAGAGACCATTGACAGCGAGGACAGCTCTCATATAGAAGGGACTTTGTGGGTTATGGTTCATCCCATCTGGGTTTTTTAATTTATGCCCAGCATAGACGTAGTACTCACGCTCTTAGCATAAACTGACTAATTTCCACCACACTTCAAAGCCTGACAAATTACAAAATCTTTAGCTGTAAAAATTCATATTCTGGAAAGTATAAAAAAAACCAATCCACTTTAAGCTCAAGGTACTATTATAATTATGACGTCACCAGATTTTACAAACTGTGTAAATATGAAGTGCACATATATTACTGGAAGTATTTTAGCAAATAAAAAGTCTTTTGCGTGCGTGTAATTCCATTAATCATGGAAGAAGTGCACCAGAACACCGCACCTAAAACATGATGCCATATTCATAGGGTCCAAATATGGAAATGTTGTGACGTCATCGTGTATAAAAAGAAGAATATAATAAAGTTTATTATTTTCTGAATGCCAGATAAAGGACGAACGCGCCGATACCAAATAATAAGTATTTTCGTGTAGTTATCATAGCTTTACTGTCCATCTAGTACCCCTACCTCCAAAAATTATGACTCCTTTGGGGGGTGGGTTCGGTCAAACTCTGTGGTATCTTCGATACGGTGTTTATTTTTGGCAAACACCTAGGAACCTACGTGGTTTTGGATAGACTTTCAAAAAAAAAACATAGTCTCCGATCCCCCGCATGTGCGGCGGTGGGGGAGGGGGAGGGGGGAGTGGGGATGTCTATGGAGGGCCAAAGGTCTGTTACAACAAAAACTCATTGTCAAGAACTGAAAGCAATTTAATAATGATGCGTCCGTGTGTGTCTATTTTATGTGCATCTTATTACGTTTGTATATGATTTATGACTGTTTATGTGCATCTCATTACGATTGCGTCCAATGTATGTCTGTTTGTAAACATCTTATTACGTTCGTGTTTACAAGGACACCCTTGATTTATTCTGTAAAGGTCTTTGTTGCCAGTGCAGTTTACGTTAGAAAATATAAAATTCTACAAATACTACTTCTCTTACTACTGCTACTGCTGCTACTACTACTACTACTACTACTACTAATACTACTACTACTACTACTACTACTACTACTACTACTACTACTAATACTAATAATACTAATAATACTAATAATACTAATAATACTACTAATACTACTAATACTACTAATACTACTTCTAATACTACTAATACTA
>BTPG01000001.1:211913009-212128009 GCA_036245525.1 Semisulcospira habei
TCACCTGTATTTGCCTTTTTAAAACTCTCCCTACTGTCTGCGCTGCCTGTAGCTCTTGATATTGGATGTGTGTTGCTAAATGGTCTTAGCTCTATTTAGGCCCCATGTGTTAGGTTTATTTAATGTATTTGACCGGCTGGCGACATACATTCAATGTTCTGTTTAGTTTTTTTCACAAGCAGTGCAGGCACGTCCTGAGAAAGCCTTGTTGCCGTCGGGACGTTAAGCAATGTACAATCAATCAATCAATCTATTCTGTTTGTGGCATTCATGAAACTGCTTTCTCGTGCCGCCGTGAGATGGCCTTGGTTGCCTGCTCGGCGTTAAACCCAAATAACTAACTAACTGCTTTCTCGTGGTTTAGATCATGTCTGACAGACAAAACTCAATGCATAGTAGTTAATGATAAGCTTTCCAGCCCATCCACCCTGCGCTTTGGCGTTTCACAAGGTTCAGTTACCAATCCTCTTTACCCTGTATGTTTAGCCAATGGCCAGTATCTTTAACCGTTATATATATATATATATATATATATATATATATATATATATATATATATATATATATATATATATATATATATATATATATATATATATATATATATATATATATATATATATATATATATATATATATATATATATATATATATATATATATCACATCATGCGATGTGGATGACTTCAAACAAATTACAGTTGAATGACGAAAAACTGAACTGAGGCCATGATCATTGCTTCCCCGAGGTTGACGAAGATGCTGACACTCCCCCAGTCATTACAAATCTGTGGTGTCACTGTCCCCTTCTCAGCTAACTCATTTTGGTACAACTCCTGTCTTTGAAAGACGACTGACAGTATTTTACACGTTTCTATGTTTCAGAACGTCTAACATTGACCTACGTCTTCCCCAACACGGAGAGACTCATCGGCTATGATGTAAGTGTAAAGTTAACCCTTTTGGCTGTCGGTAGAGGTTATTGTCGCGATGATTCCTACAGGAATCTAGTCAGCCAGCCAGTCCTGCAGGATCCAGTCAGCCAGCCAGTCCTGCAGGAATCCAGTCATCCAGACAGTCCTGCAGGAATCCAGTCAGCCAGCCAGTCCTGCAGGAATCTAGTCAGCCAGCCAGTCCTGCAGGAATCCAGTCAGCCAGCCAGTCCTGCAGGAATCCAGTCAGCCAGCCAGTCCTGCAGGAATCCAGTCAGCCAGCCAGTCCTGCAGGAATCTAGTCAGCCAGCCAGTCCTGCAGGAATCTAGTCAGCCAGCCAGTCCTGCAGGAATCCAGTCAGCCAGCCAGTCCTGCAGGAATCTAGTCAGCCAGACAGTCCTGCAGGAATCCAGTCAGCCAGCCAGTCCTGCAGGAACCATCGCGACAAAACCACTACCGACAGCCAAATGGTTAATACGTTTTGTTTTGTTAACTCATTCACCCCCGACACACCACAGCAAGACATAGAATATATCGAGCATGATAGTTCAAGGGTGGTGCCAAAATAAATTGACGCCTATGGGCGCCAAGCTATTCTGGCACCACCCTTGAACTATCACGCTGGATCTATCTCTAGAACTGTAATACAGGCCTTCAGATGGCAACTTCTAAATGTGGGGATTTCGGTCCTGGGGCAGAATGTGTTAATATGTATGAATTTTGCCTTTCAACTACTTAACTGTCGGGCCGTTAGGATAGTTTCTTTTGTGGGCGAATATCTTCTAGTTTTGAGCAGTTGTCTTGGACTTCATACTGCGAACGGACTCACGTTTTGACACCACAGAGGTGGTAGACGGATCGGCCATATTTCAAGGGTAGTGCCAGTTTTGCTTGGCGCCAAGCATATCTGACACTACCCTTGAACTATCATGGTCAATCTGGCAATCCATCTCCCACAAGTACACACAGTTTAAAGACATATTCCGAAAACGAAAAGGTTTATTAGCTGTAAATTAGTTAATACCGATTTTTACATTAAAAAAACCTCCTATTTGTTATGAGGACGCAGAAACTTCAGAAAAAAAGTGTCGTTGTACATCTTAACACATTCAACCCAGGCACAACACAGCAGGATATCGATCGAACATGATAGTTCAAAGGTGGTGCCAGAATAGCTTGGCGCCCATAGGCGCCAAGCTGTTCTGGCACCACCCTTGAACTATCATGGTCGATCTGTCTCCTGAATTGTAGTAAGGTCCTCGGAGAACAGATTCAAAATTTGGGGATTTCGATCAAGAGACACGGTGGGTTAAATACGCAGATTAGTGGGGTGCACCTTCTTGCGTTATGCTTTACCTGTATTTGTAGACCCGCAAGAGAAATAAATCCTCATGAGCCCCCGCAGTCGCGGGGGCTCATGATAATTTATGTCTCTTGTACCCAACGAAGAAAGAAACGCGCTCATGAAAGACTATTGAAACACAATTTGTTAATATTTCGGGTCAGATCCCCTTTTCAAAACAGACGCACAAACAAGCACACAGTTTGCAGATTATCTTTTCTTGATGAGAAGACGCAACAACAAAAATGAGCGATAAATTGTGTACTTGTTTGTATGCTGACGAGCACAAGAAATGCGACATTTGGGAATGAATGAAGTGTTTCCGATGATTCGAAAAATGTCACATTTTTTTTCTTGTGCTGGTCAGTATATGTCTATTTTGGGGGGAAAAAAGGTTTTAACTCAAAATATTAATAAATCGTGTTGTACTTGTGTTGTTGTTTTTTTTTTTTTTTGTTTTGTTTTGTTTTGTTTTTTTTGTTCTAAGCGTGCTTTTTTTCTCCGTTGGGTTGTTCTCTGCATGTTAACACGCTAGGCAGTCACCTTCTTGGTCAGGAATTCAAGTTTTACTGGTATTCTGTGTTTATCAAGGGAGACTACAAAGTGCGAGGGGAGCTGATAAACACCAAAGGGGAGCTACTGATGTGCTTGGAGATCAACGCCACCATCAAGCCCTTCGGTTAAGCCAAACTTTGCCACGGCAAAATAATTAACTCGTGCGAGGCGCTCCGCATCAATAGCTGAAAAAGTGTCGTATAGCAACGCTATAAGACACTTCCCTAGCTATTGATGCTGAGCGCCTTGAGTGACGGTATCAGAGCGTTAAGAATTTTTCAGCATGATTCATAGACGTGTTGACGTTATAAGTTTTTGTGTTTGTTTGTTTTTTTGTTAAGTCCCTTCTGTTTATAGAAGGGATTTTTTAGGACGGGTCGCGTTGGGGCGAATTTAATAGCATGTCCATGATGTCAAAGGCGGGCAGGCTAAACCTCTAACAACTGAAGTAACAAGATAAAAATTACGTCATGTCTAGTTACGCTAACCTCGCTGCTGAACGTACATTTGGCGCGAAGCGCCGTATGTGCGTATGTATGTATGAGCGAATGCGTGTGTGTATGGATGTAAACAAGAAAATCTTCGATATTTCTGTACACACAAGCTTCAAACTTAGCGAAATACTTTCTTAAGTGGGTGGCTTAGAGAGTCTCCGAGCATATTGTAATTGAATGTCTCATTGAAGACATCAACAACCGTTTATAGGATGTCGGTTGACCCAGATTAGAGTCCGTAATATTTGTCAAATTTACTTGGACTTTTGCATATAGCTAGTGTGGAGAAAAACATTGGATGAGGTGGTTAGCCAGCTTTGTATCTTTTCAACTTCTTTAGTAAAAATTAATTCTTTTCAGAAAAGAATTAAAACACTACCAAAAAAAAAATATTTTTAGAGAAAGGACAGACAGTGTCGGTGACGTAAAAGAGGCAACTCCGTCACTACGCAGACACAATACTCTAAATATGACGTCATTCTCTTTCTCTCTCTCTCTCTCTCTCTCTCTCTCTCTCTCTCTCTCTCTCTCTCTCTCTCTCTCTCTCTCTCTCTCTCTCTCTTTATATATATATATATATATATATATATATATATATATATATATATATATATATATATATATATATATATATATATATATATATTTAATTTCTTTATTTTTCTTTTCTCTGATGGTTGGGCGGATGGATCTTTTTACTTATATATGTTTTATCTTTTTGCTGTATCGTCTGATGTATTTTTATAATGTGTAGAGTAGCAGGACAGTTTGGAAGATAGGCATTGCTATGCCTAAAACATTTTATCCTGAATAAAAACGTTTCACCATCAACGTTTCATTTCTCTCTCTCTCTCTCTCTCTCTCTCTCTCTCTCTCTCTCTCTCTCTCTCTCTCTCTCTCTCTCTCTCTCTCTCTCTCTCTCTCTCTCTCTCTCTCTCTCTCTCTCTCTCTCTCTCTCTCTCTCTCACATACACACACACACAAACATGCGCACATCTCAAGGAGGACTAGATCCTCATGCGCCCTCCAATCGCATGAGGATCTATGCCTCTTGGAGATGTTTGGAGCGCGCGCGCACGCACGCACTAACACGCACACACACATCAACGCACTTTCAGAAGAGCATGCAGGTGACCCGTGTACTTAGTATATTGTGTAGCTAGGTAAAGTCAACCTGCTATTACACAAATTATAGCAACACTGAAATTGTACCGTGAAGTTTGAGTTTTGTCGCCCTTTTCCCAAGCCTCTAAAGCGACTGTTAAACTCATATCACGTAAAATATAAAATTACGTCAAAAACTAAAACTTACGTCATGACAAATGACGTTTGACAAATCTGTCCTGTGTCCCTTATTGAACTCACTGACGCATTGGCAGACCTGCGAGACCTTTTCAATAGGAGATAATTTAACATCCGAATCAGATCAAAGACAAACGGTAGAGACCATTGACAGCGCGGACAGCTCTCATAATTATAGAAGGTACTCTGTGGCTTTGGTTCATCCCATCTTGTTTTGTTTTGTTTCGTTTTAAGCGCGTGTCTGTCTTTGTTGGCTGTTTTGCTTTTGCTGCATTTTTTTTCTTTTTTCTTTATTTCTGCTTGTTTTTCTTCTTTATTTTTATTTTTTAATTTATTTTTTATTTATTTATTTATTTATTTATTTATTTAGGTGGGGTAGGGTCTGAAGCGTGTTTTCTATCCTTTCTTGGCTATTCTGGTGCATTTTACACACTTTGCAATCACTATTTGGATCTCAATTGGTTAACACATTCAAGACGACCCGCATTAGGTGCGGAAGTGTTGTAAAGCCGCAGGCAAAGCTATACGACAATTTCGCAGCTATTGATGCGGAGCGCCTGGAATGCATAACCGCATAGGCCTACGCTGTGCGCGACTGGCCTAAAAATAAACGACATGACAGATTTAACGGTTTATGCGAAATCGTGTACATAAGGTTTTGCCTTTCATGTATCCTGTCACGCTCGAGGTATTGTCTGCCCTTCCATCAGCAGCCCTATGAATCAACCATTATACATGTATCTTGTGATGGTTGAATCAACCATTATACATGTATCTTGTGATGGTTGAATCAACCATTATACATGTATCTTGTGATGGTTGAATCAACCATTATACATGTATCTTGTGATGGTTGAATCAACCATTATACATGTATCTTGTGATGGTTGAATCAACCATTATACATGTATCTTGTGATGGCTGAATCAACCATTATACATGTATCTTGTGATGGTTGAATCAACCATTATACATGTATCTTGTGATGATTGAATCTGGACTGAAAAATGGACACAAACCACCAGCAAGCCATTACAACACCGTGCTGTTTTGTCACAGTTAATTTGTATTTCTCTTCATTTCAAAGATTTTTGACAGTTATGTTGAGTTGAAATAAAGTTACCACATCCCCAATACCCCATTACAATTCTAAAATTAAAATTCAAGTGCTATTTTTTCTTCAGTTACCGCTAATGTTTTTCCCCCTGCATTTAGAAGATTTTGTTAGTATTTGGGTTGAAATATCTTTAATTCATCCCCAATATCCAATTACAATACTAAAATTTAAATTTCGGTGTTATTTTTCTGCAATTACCACTAATGCTCTCTCCCTCCCACTCCCCCACCCCCACCCACTGCAATTTAAAAGATTTTATTAGTATTTTGAGTCGGAATAAATTTCCCTCACCCCCCAATACGTCAAACCCAACCCTAGCGCGAAATCACTGCGAGTTAGAGTCGCTTTTCACTGCCAATAGTCACACAATTAAAACTAGAGCACATTCAACACCCATCAGTCCACATAACAAAGATATGAATAGGGTCAGCTAGTTGCAAAGAACCTCATGAACCCCTGCAGAGCGGGGGCTTATGAGGTTCTTTGCCTCTAGCAGAAGCGGGGGGCTCCTTTAACTCTTTCGAGACGTGGCACATCCGGATTCGCGGCTAAGTTACGCCGCGAATCCGGATGCGACACATCTCGAAAGAGTTATTTCCTCTTGCTCTTGGGTGGTAGTTGCATTCTTCCTGCCGCCTAGTTGTTACATTTTTTCTCATCAATGCAAAGAGCAGTAAAGAAAATGTGTGGCGCCTGTGGACGGGAAACGATTATAAATGTGCAGCTTTATGAATTATCCATATAATACTTTGCGTATTTCAAACCTGTTGTCTTCTGGTCTGTTATGTTTTACTTTGCGACTCCAAGCCGTGAGGTCCACAATCATGAATCAACGTATATTCCATATTTAAGACGAAGTCATAGTTTGCCTTGTCGTTGTATCTATTTAGCCTCTACTCGCTGCAACAGGTGAGGGATGGACCGCGATAATTCAAGGGTTGTGTCAGATTAGCTAGGCGCCTATAGGGCTCGGCCAGCTGACGTCATCACGCTAGTCGTGGCGGCCATCTTGAGAGGATACGCTACTAAGGCGCTCGTAGGGAAATCGCTGTCAGGACAATGTCAGGAAAGTCCTGACGTGCTATAGGCAATAACAGCAAGTCTTGCCATCAACGTAGGAAACCGCTAACCAGAATCTGTTTTTGTTTGTTTCCAAAGAAGAAGAAACATGAAGAAAAACGTGTTGAAACACTACTTTGCTACTATCTGAAGTCTATCGACGTCGTATCCTCTTAAGATGGCGGCTGACCCGCCGACGCTCCTAGGCAACGCGGGCAACTTCCCAAGCCCTTTAGGCGCCAAGCTTATCTGGCACTACCCATAAATTATCACGGTCCATCGATCTCCAGCAACTGGTACATACCCGTGAGGTCACACTCTAAACTTTGCTGCATGCGACCTTGGGGTTAAATGAGTTAATCTCGTATCGTGAACGCGTTCAAAGGTTAGGCAGTTTCGAAGTTTCTGCAGCCAAAGCCTAGATCACAGGGGCGAGGAAGTCGGCTTACGAGTTATGCGCCACTGACACAGCTCCGAGCTTACCTGACGCTCGCAGCCGCGTCCTGGGTCCTGTGACGGTATCGACTCGTGACATCCCGCTGAGTCACTACCGCGGCAGCATGACAGGTTGTGAGCGCTGGCAAAGAAACAGCGGCAGTTATGACGCATTCCGTGATGGATGGTACACTGGTTGGCGGTTACCTTTTGGATCTGGGCAGTTCTATCTCAACTGAATTCGTTACTGTCCGATCTAAAGGAAGTTGTCTGGTCAGTGATTTTGAGGCCTGTGGTAATAGATTAGTACACAACTGAAGACTATGTAACAAACAAGGGAAAATATTGTTGAGACAAAAGACACTTTTTGTGGAGGGAGTTAGAGATTTCTTAACTGTGCTTTAAGGCAACACATTTTTCCCCGATGCATTATAGCAGCTTATGAATCGACCATGATAATTCAAGGTTAGTGTCAGATTAGCTTGGTGCCAATAGGCACCAAACTAATCTGGCACTATCCTGGAATTATCATGGTCGATCCATCTCCTGCAACGTGTATATAGCCGTTAGGTGACAACTCTACAATTTGGGAATTGCAAACGTAAGGTGAAATGGTTTGGGTTTTTGTTGTTGTTGTTGTTGTTGTTGTTGTTTTTTTTTTTTTTTTTGGTCGGGCATGGAACTCGAGCATGATACCTCAAGAGCTTCACAGAACTGTTGAGATTGCACGGTATTCCGTTAACACCTTTAATGCTACTAACGACACAGCTCGGCGGACAAAACGCGTAACTACACGTCTTTTTCACCGACCGGTATCGTCAGTAGCACGCAAGGGGTTAATAGTGAGGATTCGTTTGAAACGAACATCTCCCAACGAACAAAAGCGAAATCGCGGGTGTTAACCAGCTTGCACAATAACCGTAGAAAACACCCCGAACACCTCCAAGAGACACAGATCCTCATCCAGCCCGGAGGGCCCTAACCCTCCCTAACCATCCTAACCCTCCCTAACCCTCCCTAACCATCCCTAACCCTCCGGATGGATGGGGATCTATGCCTCTTGGAGGTGTTTGGAGTGTTGTCTATGCTTTGATAGAAGCTGGTCGTCCGCTATAACATCGCTCTCGTTCGTTGTTGCGAGATGTTGATAGCTGCCGTAAACTCTATAATACCATGCTGATGGCAACTAGTCGTGTTTAGTCCGGACCCCAGATGAACAAAGACAAGACGGGTGTTATTCTTACATCATGTTCCTAACATTTTCTTAGTTATATATTACAAGTCCACTCCCTACATGCCCAAATCCCCTGCTTATTTTTCAACGCTATTCGTTATCTGTACACACAGTACATGGGGTCATTGCATATAACCATCAGGAAACAAATCTATTCATGTTTTTACTTTTAAATTTGTTGCGTCCGGGAGCAACTTGTTTTGTGCTGGCAAGCGGGACAGCTTTCTTCCGAACGTCCTGCCAAGTGGGACAAACTCCTTCGTGGGCACGACGAATGAGCTGTCCCGTTTTCCATGACGTAATACCGTAGAATGAGTTGTCTTGCTTGACATTACGTTAGAACGAAGTGGTCTAGCTTGCTACCAGGAAGGAGTTGTCCCGCTTGCCATGACGTAATACCGTAGAACGAGTTGTCTTGCTTGACATGACATTAGAACGAAGTGGTCCAACTTGCTACCAAGGAGTTGTCTCGCTTGCCAACAGAAAGTGGTTGTCGATATTGACGAAGAAGTTGTCTCGCTTGCCAACAGAAAGGAGTTGCTGGTATTCAAAGGGAGGAATTGTTTCGCTTACCAAGACATACCGACCAAGTTTCCGATTTGTATAACGTTCCATTTGCAACTATACTTTATTGTGGCTTGTTCATGTGCTTGTCGGAACACTGTCTCACGTAACTCATTCTACCCCAACACCGAAATCCTTAAATTTTGCAGTTGTCCTCTGAAGACTGCATTGCAATGCAGGACACAGATCGACCATGATAGTTCAAGGGTGATGCCGGAATAGCTTGGCGCCCATAGGCGCCAAGCTATTCTGGCATCACCCTTGAACTATCATGGTCGATCCTTATCTTCCTGTGGTGTGTCTGGGGTAGAATGAGTTAATGACACACGTTGTGACTTGCCGTTGATTGATAAATTTGACAGCTTCTTTGCTTTTAATAAAATGGTTTTGTGGTGATGTTTATTGGCTACCTTAATTTGTAGTGCTATATGTTCGCAAGAGATTGTACCCAGGAGACATATTTTTTTAAACAAATCAAATTTATGAACGTCCTTGCCAAGTCTAACACTATTCGCCAACACGCAGAGTGCATCACACTCACATCAGTATGTTAAAGCATGAATGCGCCCGAATGCACGTACCAAGGCACGAACCGGCTTCGTTTCTCATTAAATGTTATGACACTGTACTCTTTTGTTTGAAAGGCAGTTAATGTCGTCATGAATCGACCCCCGGAACACACATGACGTCACCCAAAAAGCAAGAGAGATAGAGCCTCATCAGCCCCAGGCGGTAACTTAGCAATAGGTGTGCGTGCACCCAGTTGTGTTAGAGGCCAAAATGTTGAAACTGTTTCTCTGCCTGGACAGGTTTAACTCGTTGTTCCCCCGACACACCACGGCAAGATCTGGCCGGCTCGACCATGATAGTTCGAGGGTGGTGGCAGAATAGCCTGGCGCCTATAGGCGCCAAGCTATTCTGCCACCACCCTTGAACTATCATGGTCGATCTGTCTCTTGAATTGTAATGCGGTCCTCAGAGGATAACTCCAAAATGTGGGTATTTCGTACCTCGGACACAATGAGTTAACCCACCTCAACTGAGAGAGTCAAATAATATGTTGGTCGTTTGGTGGATTTCGTCGTGTCTCGGCAAAGAGGAACGTCTGTGATATAAGCCGGGGGCTCATGAGAATCTATGCCTCTTGCAGTTAGCTGGAGTTTGCTTTTTCCCTGCAAAAATAAGGAACTTCTTTCGTGTATTTTCCTCCCGTTCCCTGTACTTGTCATCATAAACGTCGCCTTCGCTTTAATAGCATACTTCCGGTACCCCGCGGTACCATGAGCTACAACAACGTCTCGCTTGTGCATGACAACGCTAATCAATTAATCGATGAATAAATTAATCGAGAAATTAATTAAACAATAAATCGATCAATCAATCGATCGATCAATCAGTTAAGCAAGCAAACTATCGATCAATCAATCGATCGATCAATCAGTTAAGCAAGCAAACTATCAATCAATCAGTCAGTCACTCACTCACTCACTCACTCACTCACTCACTCACTCACTCACTCGCTCACTCACTCAGTCAAATCATTCAGTCGGTCAGTCAGTCAGTCAGGCAATCGAGCAATCAAAGCATTCATTCATTCATTCATTCATTCATTCATTCATTCATTCATCTACATGTGCGAACATGGAGTAAAATGTCAATTAATCTGACAAAAAATTACATGAAAGGTAATCAGTAATTAGTATTGCAATTTTTTGTTTCGTCACTTCCACAGGTAATTTCGAGAAAATTCGAACAAAACATATCTTCACGGAAACACAAGTTGTTTGTCTGGGAATAAAAAGCAAATGCACACCCTTAGATCCACTCAGACCCTAACTACGTTTGTCCAACTTACACAGTATTTCGTGCCAACTGATTTGTTAACCCTCTTAACCCCACGGCCGCGCGTCCAAACTTCTGGAGGCCTTGTCTAAAGACCAGTTGTAGGAGATGGATTGATCATAATAATTCAAGGGCAGTGCCAGATGAGCTTGGCGCCTGAAGGCGCCAAGCTCATCTGGCACTACCCTTGAATTATCATGATCAATCCATCTTCTGATGCAGGGTGTTGGGGCTAAATGGGTTAAAGTTGGCCAGTCCTATGTAGCTATGTTTCCGCCAACGTAATTCATTCTGTCACGTTTGTACCTGTGACACCGGCCGTACATCCAGAGATTGTATGCGCGAAAGCAACCAACCAGAAAGCGAGATTATTGTATCCAACCCCTGAGTGTGAGTTATAGCATACGGGCCACAGTCTTTTCCACAATATCTAATTCCGCTCATGCTCCGCTGAAAACTAAATTCACAAACTTGGCAGGTGGCATCTGGAGACTGTGGATGCATCAAGAGATGCAACGACCATGAAGGTCAAATGGTAGTGCCAGATTAGCTTGGCGCGTTAATGACAAAACCAAACTTAACCCATTTAGTCCCAACGCCCTACAACAGGAGATGGATCAGCCGTAATAATCAAGGGTAGTGCCAGATTAGCTTGGCTCCATCACGGATCAACAACTATAATAATTCAAGGGTAGTGCCAGATTAGCTTGGCTCCATCACGGAGCAACAACTATGATAATTCAAGGGTAGTGTCAGATTAGCCTGGCACCATCACGGATCAATAACTATGATAATTCAAGGGTAGTGCCAGATTAGTTTGGCGCCATCACGGATCAACAACTATGATAATTCAAGGGTAGTGCCAGATTAGCTTGGCGCCATCACGGATCAACAACTATGATAATTCAAGGGTAGTGCCAGATTAGCTTGGCTCCATCACGGATCAACAACTATGATAATTCAAGGCTAGTGTCAGATAAGCTTGGCGCCTGATCTCCTATAACTGGTACATTGTCATCAGGTGACACCTCTGAATTTGGTCAAGGCAGTTATGGGCTTAAAGGCCCACTACCGCCGTAACTGTTCAAAGATACACTTCTGTAACAGATGGCTACGAAACGCTACACACAGGTCTAGCTGTGGTTCATTTAGACACAGGACAATTCAGTTCAGCACACGTCATTTTGATATCAAGTAATTTGACAATGACTCCACTCCGTTCTATAAATACAACTCTTTCAGTATGAAAAACAGCTAAAAATAGTTTGACACGCTAACGGCTGGGCAGAATAAATAAGTGCGATTACGCGTGTGCTTTTGCTGCGTGTCCCAACTGCTATTAAAGCTCATAAGTTTTTCGACAAGGCATAACAAACACAAATGGTGCTGAAATGTGTCTTCAGATTTATGCGTACTTTAAATAAGACCAAAACGATGACTGTAAAAGAATGCAAAATGCAAACAGAATACCAACAAAGCAAAAAACATGCTTAGAAAGGACAAATACAACATAGCTGTTTATTGCTTCTCCTTTATAAGCGTGGTTCTTTCTTTGTTGGGATTTTTATTAAAAAGCATCTTACCTTAAACATCTCACAAAATGAGTGGATTAAATGCACAGACAAACATGCGATATTGCCATGACAAACACAGTCTGCAATATTGCCAGGACAAACACAGTGTGCGATATCGCCAGGACAAACACAGTGTGCGATATCGCCAGAACAAAAACCGTGTGCGATATCGTCAGGTTAAACACAGTGTGCGATATCGCCAGAACAAAAACCGTGTGCGATATCGCCAGGTTAAACACAGTGAGCGATATCGCCAGAACACAGTGTGCGATATCGCCAGGACAAACACAGTGTGCGATATCGCCAGGACAAACACAGTGTGTCATATCGCCAGACTAAAAACCGTGTCAGTAGTGCAATATCGACAGGTTAAACACAGTGTGCGATATCGCCAGGACAAACACAGTGTGCGATATCGCCAGAACAAAAACCGTGTGCGATATCGCCAGGTTAAACACAGTTGCGATATCGCCAGGACAAACACAGTGTGCGATATCGCCAGGACAAACACGCGATATCGCACACTGTTTTTGTCCTGGCGATATCGCACACTGTGTTTGTCCTGGCGATATCCGGGCTTTTAATCAACTGTTTTCCTCGAAACGACATGCAACCTTTTCCTGCTTCTGATTTCCGAACAACGTCTATTAACCACATACGCACATTCTCACACATTGGCAGCGAAGCTCGTGAAGTTATGACGTAAAAGCAGCACCGCCGCGACACTAGCTTTTCCACTTGCTGGATAGCGACACCATGGTGATAAAGATCTGACAGTGTCACACAAGACACAGCCGACAGCCGACATGACTGTTTCAAGGCATGTATGCGGACTGCCTTGTCCACCCATCTGTGCACCCCACCCGGGTCTGCCCTGGGGGACTTGGGTGGGGTTAGGTATTTTTTAGTTCCCAGGGTCACCCTGGTCAGCCCCACAGGGTGGGTTTATCTCTCTATTCTGGGGCATGTGTTTCTGTCTACCCTTTGTCCATTCACCTGTATTTGCCTTTTTAAAACTCTCCCTACTGTCTGCACTGCCTGTAGCTCTTGATATTGAATGTGTGTTGCTAAATGGTCTTAGCTTTATTTAGGCCCATGTGTTAGGTTTACTTAATGTATTTGACCGGCTGGCGACATACATTCAATGTTCTGTTTAGTTTTTTTTCACAAGCAGTGCAGGCACGTCCTGAGAAAGCCTTGTTGCTGTCGGGACGTTAAGCAATGTACAATCAAACCCATCTGTGCATGTCACAATGTGCGTTGTGTAGTTGATATGCATAGCCCTTGGCAGCAGGACCAGCAACCGCTTGTGACTGCGCTGTGTACATCCTCAATGTTAACTCATTCGAGGCGTGTCGCTTTCGGATACGCGGCTTTCAGCCGCGTATCCGAATGCAGCACGCCTCGAATGTCAGTGTTTCAGATAGATCAAACGTAAAATACTGAAATAAATAAATAAGTAAATAAATAAATAAATACATAAATAAATAAATAAATACTACTACTACTAATAATAATAATAATAATAATAATAATAATAATAATAATAATAATATAAAATAATAATAATAATAATATAATAATAATAATAATAATAATAATAATAATAATAATAATAATAATAATAATAATAATAATAATGGCCAACGAACGGACCAGCCAATGAACAGCTGCACAGCAAGTCGAACATACGAAAAGGGATAAAAGGATTATATTTTACAATATCTCCTTCATAAATGTTCCTGGAATGACTTACAAATTGAACTTTTGATTTATCATTGAGTTTAAATGTCGTAAAATAGAAGATGTTCTGCTATTTTTCTCCTTTGTCAGTAGAATAGTAACAGCGACTCGAAACCGGGACAGTAGAAACTTCCTCTTACGTGTTCTGTTACGCGTGCCTACTCACATGGATTGTGACAAGAAGTGTAGAAAAGTCTTAGTTGAGGCAAGACAACATTGAGAGCCCGGCGAATTTTAGCAGTCAAAATCCCCGCTGGAGCTCGTCGCTTTAGCTTCTTATTTTAGCAAATGGACACGCAATATCCATGTCTTCCAAACAAATGGCAGTGAACATTAAATAACACGACCCAAGCAAAGAACACAGACGTAAATGAACACAGCAAGAGGCAGAGAACACCATGTGCCCCCGCGACTGCGGGGGCTCATGGTGTTCTCTGCCTCTTGCAGTTGGGTCGGTTTTTTTTTTAATGTTCATTGCAGCATGCAAAGCCACAAACAGCTGAATCAGTTTTCAGAATCGCAGTTTTGCCGATCAGGCGCTTTGCAGATAGCTGAAGTTAACACTTTCAATAAACAATGAGTCATTTCCAGCGCGCTTTGACAAGCAGACTGGTATAATAGGACGTTGACAGCCACGATCGCTCATCGCAGATCTTTTTATGCGGCTTGACATTTGCACGCAATACATCAAGCAAAACATCACCGGTACAGTTTTCAGCCATAAACTTCAGTAAATTGTCTTTTCGTGCCGTCTGTCACGAGTGGGAGCAATATTTTATGTCACAATAAATTTAGACACAATGAATGTTTTTGTTTTTTGGGGTGGACGTTGTATGGACATTTCTGTGTTGTAAATACGCAATGCAATTACGCTCCTGAATGTGAATGTACACACTCGTCAGTAATATCAGTAAATTCAGAGTGTGGCACTAATTATTAGACGTGTGTGCATTAAGCCACAGGCGCTCGTCTGCAAGCCCGAAATATTCCTGCATCACGCCTCGTTTGTACACCGTTTAACCACTTCACTTCAAGTGGACATAAATTGTGTTTTTGAAGTTATTGTCAACTCAGCGTTAAAGATCCCAAGCAGTCCAAATAACATGAATGCAAAATGCTTTCAAAAAGAGGCATAGATTTTCATGAGCCCCCGCAGTTGCGGGGCCTCATGAGGATCTATACCTCTTGCAGTTTTGCTGTGTTCAAAAGTTTGTCTCGGCAGTCAAAGGGTTAGGTTAACTGTACGCAGACACAGAGAGGCAGTGTACACACGAGATGTGATAAAGGAGAGCTACGGGCTTCCATTCAAGCGCCTGTGTATGGAGCTTAATATTGTATGTGTGCTGGACTGTGATGACATAATGCTGTGTGTGCTAGTGTGTGATGACGTACGCAGTATTTGATGTGTGTGCTGTGATGACGTAATTTGTGTATTGCATGTGCTGGTCTGCGATGATGTAATATTTTTTGTGTAGGTCTGTGATGACGTAATGGTGTACGCGTGCTTGTCTGTGCTGACGTAATATTGTACGTGAACTGGTCTTGGACATAACGACTCTACGACGTAAGTTCCAACAACACAGACCAGGGGCACGTTGCATGAGTGAGCTTAGTCCTGCGCCATCCACTAAGCAAGGTGCTCAACTACAGCCCTGGCCACAGCACACAACTTTTGTCTTTCATTCAGATTGTATATTATAAGTTATTGGTCGCAGGGGTTTGCTACACGGACCCTTGTAGGCCTGAGGGAGGTCAAAGGAACCATCGTATCCCGAAGGCCGAAGGCCTGAGGGGTACAATTGTTCCTTTGGCCTCCCAAGACCTACAAGGGTCCGTGCAATAGCCCCTCCTACCAATAACGTATTTGCTTTCTCCACTATTTTCATAAAAGAAATCAAGAAGACATCTTTCGATCTGGTTCACGCCAGACACGACTCACGTCAAAGGAATATACATTTATACATAATAGACTGATGACGTAATTTAAAATACTTCATGACGTTGCGTCTCCAGTATTGAGTGCGCTTGTTGTTTCGAACAACACCAGACAACGTTTTATCTTTAGAACGTTTTGGTGATTTTTATAGAACAAAACTCGCATCAAAGATGCGTCACAAAGAGGGCTATAAAAAGTCCGCCATTTGTTGCTTCAAGGGATTTTTTTATCACGCTCGCATGGTACTGTATGCGCTAAAGAGACTGGTCGTGTGACGTAGGGATGAAAACAAAACCATTGGTTTGCCTGCTACATCACTGTTAACTCTTTTCATCCTCATACACCCATTGCTTGAAATAAATTTGACTATGATAGTTCAAGAGTGGTGGCAGAATACCGTGGCGCCTGAGGCGCTAAGCTATTCTGGCACCACTCTTGAACTAAAATGCTTGATCTATCTCTTAATCTGTACTGTAGCCTCATAGGACAATAGGCTTTTTTTAAAAATCAGCCACAGCATGTAATGGGTTAACAGCCCAGACCTCCACTACTGCCACGTTTAGTCCCAGTTTTCGCAAAAGTTGATCATGAACAAATTGACCAGTGCGGTTAATGCCCAATAAAATTTGTTAATAAGCTCATTTAAACTGTGCATCTAAAACAAAACTTGTTAATAAGCTCATTTAAACTGTGCATCTAGGCACATTCGGTCAAACTGTGACCCTGACGTCATATTTGAGGGCACTAGAATAATCACGCCTTTTCCACAATGTTCTAGGTCAAACGAGGAAACGGGTCGCTCTCTGCAGACACAGGAAGTCTGCGCGTGCGGCGAGGATTAGCGGTGTTGCAGCACTGTCACCAGATGGCCGGAAATGGCGTTACTTACCGGGACAAAACCACCTGTCATCTACATTTAGACCAAAGATATGACTGTTAAGCGTGTATTTAAATGGCACAAAAAATCCCCACAAAGAAGGAAACACGCTTAGAAAGGAAATGCAAGACAATTGGGTTGCGTTTGTCTTTCTAGGCGTGTTTCTTTATATATATTGGGATTTAATTTCTTTAACCCTTTACCTTCCAATGTACGTATATTTTGTTTCTCAAATCTAATGTTGGCTTAACGACTAAAAGCCACAACCGTCTAAAAAAAAAAAACGTGGACACAAAGTGCTCTCAGCAAGAGGCGTAGATCCTCATGAATCACCGCATTCGCATTAACTCATTCTACCCCAAGACCGAAATCCCCAAATTTTGCCGTTGTCCTCTGAAGACTGCATTGCAGTGCAGGACACAGATCGACCATGATAGTTCAAGAGTGATGCCAGAATAGCTTGGCGCCCATAGGCGCCAAGCTATTCTGGCATCACCCTTGAACTGTCATGGTCGATCCTTATTTTCCTGTGGTGTGTCTGGGGTAGAATGAGTTAACTTACCGCAGTCGCGGGGACTCATGCGGATTTATGCCTCTTGCAGATGGATGGTGTTCAAATTTTCTCAGTAGTGAAGGGGTTAATACTTCGTTTAGCTATAGTGGCGTTAGATCCTTGAAGGAGGGGGGCGGGGGGGGAGGGAGGGGCAGGTATGGTTTGACCAAACTTCTTGACATTCTGGTATGCCAGAGTGTGGATCGTGAATTCTCCAAGGGTTTTGAGACAATCGTCACATTGCCCTTGGATACGCCTTGGAGCTCTGTCACAATAAGAAATTGCCACAAAACACCTCGAGTCCGCGAGTCCGAAATAGCTCAGGCGGTTAAACGTCGGAGCAGGAGAGCGAAGGGAATCGCCGGGTCGTGGGTTCGAATCCCGTCCCGGCCCCGGTAGCTGGACTCGCAATCCAGGGGGAAAAAACGGATTTGTTCAATAGCATGTCCGTTGAAAGGTCCTGGTAAATCAAAGTGGCACAGTTGGAGTGCGCCCGAGTTGATCAGTGTTCAGGTCGTACTCCATAGGCAATAGATTTCCCTGTCCCCCATAACCCGCCCGTCAGGGCCGTCCATGATCACCTCGGTGCTGTGGACGTTAAACCGAACTAACCAACCCACCTCGAGTCCCCAAGGACTTTCCATCACTTTTGTGACATTTTTATACATTAATTGACACAAAATAATGCAAAACTCGTTGGGCAGACTTGAAAGGACGTGAGAGAGCGACAGAAAACCAGACCAATATCGTCACCACACAGTCAATCGCCTCCAGAGCAGAAGTGTGGAGAAAGGCAGCGGGCGTTGTGAAGACTTGACAGGACGTGAGAGAGCGACAGAAAACCAGACCAATATCGTCACCACACAGTCAATCGCCTCCAGAGCAGAGGTGTGGAGAAAGGCAGCGGGCGTTGTGCAGACTTGACAGGAAGTCAGAGATGTAAATCAGACATAATATTGTTACGACATCAAAAATGAACTATCTGAAGCTCGACGACCTCTAACGGGTGGGATGGAGCGCGTTCTATAGTCAACCAGACCAATAATTTTTGGTTCAACATCAAACGAAACTCCGACCTCTGGTGAGTGGGGTGGAGCGCGTTCCATAGTCAACCAGACCAATAATTTTTGGTACAACATCAAAACGAAACTCAGAATTCTGGTGAGTGGGATGGAGCTCGTTCTATAGTAAACCAGACCAATAATTATTGGTACAACATCAAAACGAAACTCAGACCTCTGGTGAGTGAGGTGGAGCGCGTATGGACCTTTCCGAGCGCAGAGATGATCCCATCTTGACTGAACTGAGCTGTCATGAACTGAACTAGTTACTGTTACAAAACAATTAAGGCGAGTGCATCTTGAAGCGCTTGCTAATCTCGCACAACCACTGAGCTGTCTTTGCCGATCCACCGGCTCCCACAGCTGGTACACTTGCTTTTACATTGAGACCACACTGGTTATCTCTTTTGATTCGCTCCAATCGAGGGAGACAGCCACTGTGCACTGAGACCTCTCTTACTTACTACAGTCGCTATATATAAGGTATGAATGAATCAAACGATACAAGCCCAAAGCATCTGAATTGGACGTCATGACAGCTTCTTAACTCATTCAGGCCGAGACGGATCCGGATACGTGGCTGTTGCCGCGTATCCGGATATGATTCGTCTAAAATGCGTTAAAGTTTCATCCTTCCTCTATATGACCGTTAATCCCCACATGAGGAAGTGGGCGGTCTTTCACGATACGACTACCAGAACACGGGCCTGTCATGTCTGTGACGTGTTTTTTTTTTTTTCTCCCATTGTTTTCTTTCTTTGTGCTCCCAGTTACGGAAACGGATCGACCATAATAGTTAAAGGGTACAGCCTGAGCAGCTTAGAGCCTGTCTTGTTTTCTTTCTTTGTGTCAGCAGTTACGAGAGACGGATCGACCATAATAGTTAAAGGGTACAGTCTGAACAGCTTGGCACCTGTCTTGTTTTCTTTCTTTGTATCAGTAGTTACGAGAGACGGATCGTCCATGATAGTGTCCATGATAGTTCAAGGGTAGAGCCTGGGCAGCTTGGCGCCCAGCTGCTCAGGCTCTACCCTTGGACTATCATGGTCGATCTATCGTGCTCATTGTAAATGCAGGAATGTACGTAGCATAATGCGTGTCAGAGAATATTACAATGTTAGCCATTTTGCTCTGACAAGTGAAGAGCTTACCCCCCCCCCCCCCCTCCACCCCACCCCTTTAAGGTCCAGGAATCCAACACGAGATAGAGTCCCCTGACAGCAGCTCTTCTCTGGGAACAGGTAACTACAGTTACTTGTTCACACAGAAGAGCCGCTGTCAGGCGTTCTAGGACGTGTAGGATTATTGGACCTATGGGGGGGGGGGGGGGGGGCCATCCCTAAGTTATTTGTGGACCTGGCTTTGCGCATGCGCACACGGTGAGGGTGTCGTCTGAGCAGCCATTATTTCTCCTTGACGTCCGCGCGCAGGTCAGAAAGATTTCTTCTTCCAAGAGCTTCAAGGAGCTTTCTTTCACGCCATTTTCAACCAACATGAATTTCGAGATCTCACGTGCACGGAGATATTAGTTCATTACGCTACTGGATTCTAGATTTGGATTTTATCTTTGATTCCTGATTTTAAATAAAAAGCTCTTAAAAATACAGTTCGGATAGCGAGAATTTTACTTGACTTTCAAAATTTCAGTGGCTGAAATTTTCCTTAAGGAAGCATCTGACAAACTGTATGAACATTTTTTATTAGGGAAAGTTGACGTGTGACCACTTGCCAGTTGTGACAGTGATTGACGGTAATATAAGAAAGACTGATTTGGAAGTCACTTTGGAGCCTCGGAATACCAGAGGAGCGATTGTCCACGGTACTGGATTTATCAATATCACGAGGAATAGCTGAAACCTAATAGCAGAACAAAGACGAACACGACAATCAAAACATGGCGAGCGAAGTGTTATCCTTGTTTGTGGTGGTGATGTGCGTCTACCAAGTGACCTCTCAAATACCGCCAACGCCAATGGCTGGTGCGGCGGGCGCCGGACCTGGGGCTGCGCCTACGACAGCGACAACCGGCCCCCAGCATCCGTTCTGCACGGCCACTCCTGTCCCCAACGCCCCCAAAATCCCCATCTTTAACATGGACGTGCGCACGGGATTCTATAACGGGTACCGGAGTAACCAGTCTGTTATTGGTGAGATTCACTTGGCTTAACCGCCGTTTACATTCTGAGGCTGACATTATTTTAAAGTTGTTTATTGTTCTATGAAGGCTACATTACAGATCAATCCCGTTTTAGCTCAAGGGTGGTGCCAAAATAGCTTGGCGCCTGAGGCGCCAAGCTATTCTAGCACCACCCTTGAACTATCATAGTCGCGTTATTTCAAGCAATGGGTGTATCAGAATGAAAAGGATTAATTGTGTAATTATAACGGGTACCAAAAGCCCCCAAAATCCCCATCTTTAACATGGACGTGCGGACGGAATTATATAACGTGTACCGGAGTAACCAGTCTGTTATTGGTGAGATTCACTTGGCTTAACCCATTTCATCCTGAGGCTGATTTTTGTTCAAGTTGCTTATTGTCCTATGAAAGCTACATTACAGATTTGGGATAGATCAACCATGTTAGTTCAAGGGCCTCTTTCGCCAAGCTATTCTGGCACCACCCTGGAACTATCATAGTGGCGTTATTTCAAGCAATGGGTGTATCAGGATGAAAAGGGTTAATTGTGTAATTATAGCAGCGGATGGTGATGGTGAAAGTGTCGGTGACGGTGAATTTGACGACGACGATCGATGATGATGATGATGATCATGATGATGAGTTTGTCATTGAATATGACACCGATCAATCTTAGACCATCTCACGAAAATAACAATTATGCTGTGTGGTGGTAATTCTTTTTCACCTTTTGGCTGTGGGTAGCGGTTTTCGTTGCGATGATTTCTGCAGGACTGGCTGGCTGACTGGATTCCTGCAAGACTGGCTGGCTGACTGGATTCCTGCAGGACTGGCTGGCTGACTGGATTCCTGCAGGAATCATCGCGACAAAAACCTCTACCGGCAGCCAGAAGAGACATTGCATTTTTTACAAACGTGTTGTCTGTAATTAATGGTGCTTTACTGACCTAGTATTTCACATTTCCTATACAAAATTAAGTAATATAAAATATAATAGTAAGAGTGATATACAAAATATATAAAATATACAATAACAACACTGCCTATTCCCCACTCCAAGAGGGTTGTTTCATTGTTGGTCGCATATTTCTTCTTCCCGTTAGGCGCGCCATGCGTCTATATATACAACATATCCACATATACTGGTCAGTGTAATATCGCGAAATTGTGTATGCCGCGGTCGGGTCTGTGGCTCACAAGTAGGTAAAAATAGCTGAGCAAAACAGTACACTAGCCGACGCCAGCCCTAACTGGCCCGCGCACTGCCGTGCGCGGGCCAGTTAGGGCTGGCGTCGACAAGAGGATATTTTGCTTGCTGGGTGTTTATTTCTTCTCACCAGCCTAGCGCTACGTCAACTCGAACGCGCCGCCATGACGCGGTCTCTCTTGACGTCTCAGGCGTCGCAATGTAATGAGGTTGACCTGTACTGGATACATCGACTACACCCTTGTAGAGTCACTCACCTAAAACATTCTATGTGTAAAAGGCATAGATGTTCATGACCCACGCAGCTGCAGGGGGGTACGGTATTCTGCGTCTTTTGCTGGACAAGATTAACCCCATTTGTTCCTCAAACCGATGATTTGCGCCGTTTGTCCAGTTCCCTCTCTATAGTCCATATGTCCAGTTCCCTCTCTATAGTCCATATGTCCAGTTCTCTCTCTATAGTCCATATGTCCAGTTCTCTCTCTATAGTCCATATGTCCAGTTCCCTCTCTGTAGTCCATATGTCCAGTTCAGTTCCCTCTCTATAGTCCATATGTCCAGTTCTCTCTCTATAGTCCATATGTCCAGTTCCCTCTCTATAGTCCATATGTCCAGTTCCCTCTCTATAGTCCATATGTCCAGTTCTCTCTCTATAGTCCATATGTCCAGTTCCCTCTCTATAGTCCATATGTCCAGTTCAGTTCCCTCTCTATAGTCCATATGTCCAGTTCCCTCTCTATAGTCCATATGTCCAATTTCCTCTCTATAGTCCATATGTCCAGTTCAGTTCCCTCTCTATAGTCCATATGTCCAGTTCCCTCTCTATAGTCCATATGTCCAGTTCTCTCTCTATAGTCCATATGTCCAGTTCCCTCTCTATAGTCCATATGTCCAGTTCCCTCTCTATAGTCCATATGTCCAGTTCCCTCTCTATAGTCCATATGTCCAGTTCCCTCTCTATAGTCCATCTGTCCAGTTCCCTCTCTATAGTCCGTATGTCCAGTACCCTCTCTATAGTCCATCTGTCCAGTTCCCTCTCTATAGTCCGTATGGTCAGTTCCCTCTCTATAGTCCGTATGTCCAGTACCCTCTCTATAGTCCATCTGTCCAGTTCCCTCTCTATAGTCCGTATGTCCAGTACCCTCTCTATAGTCCATCTGTCCAGTTCCCTCTCTATAGTCCGTATGGCCAGTTCCCTCTCTATAGTCCATCTGTCCAGTTTCCTCTCTATAGTCTGTATGGCCAGTTCCCTCTCTATAGTCCGTGTGTCCTGTTCCCTCTCTATAGTCCGTGTGTCCAGTTCCCTCTCTATAGTCCGTGTGTCCAGTTCCCTCTCTATAGTCCGTGTGTCCAGTTCCCTCTCTATAGTCCGTATGGCCAGTTCCCTCTCTATAGTCCGTGTGTCCAGTTCCCTCTCTATAGTCCGTATGTCCAGTTCCCTCTCTATAGTCCGTATGTTTAGTTCCCACTCTATAGTCCGTATGTCCAGTTCCCTCTCTATAGTCCGTATGTTTAGTTCCCTCTCTATAGTCCGTATGTCCAGTTCCCTCTCTATAGTCCATCTGTCCAGTTCCCTCTCTATAGTCCGTATGGCCAGTTCCCTCTCTATAGTCCATCTGTCCAGTTCCCTCTCTATAGTCCGTTTGTCCAGTTCCCTCTCTATAGTCCATCTGTCCAGTTCCCTCTCTATAGTCCGTGTGTCCAGTACCCTCTCTATAGTCCATATGTCCAGCTCTCTCTCTATAGTCCATAATTATGTCCAGTTCCCTCTCTAAAGTCCGTATGTCTTTTTCCCTCTCTATAGTCCGTATGGCCAGTTCCCTCTCTATAGTCCATCTGTCCAGTTCCCTCTCTATAGTCCATCTGTCCAGTTCTCTCTCTATAGTCCATCTGTCCAGTTTCCTCTCTATAGTCCGTATGGCCAGATGTTCAGTTCTCTCTCTATAGTCCGTATGTCCAGCTCCTCTCTATAGTCCATATGTCCAGTTCTCTGTGCAGTCAACGGAAGTCAGGCTTTTGTTCCGGGTTAAGAGTTCACATGTGTCTCCATTTTTTCTGTGCAAACTTCTTTATGAATACGAGACCAAAAATAAATAATCAAAAGTGAAATGAAGTAGACATGCCGGACAAAGGCAGTCCATCCAGACAAACGGAGAACATCTTCCGACCTTCGGAACTATGCAAACGCATACCGCTCACTCTGTTCACATTATTCATGTCTCGTTTACCCATGGCCTATTCGCCGTCCAGTAACCACCTCAGCATGAACAACCAGAATACAGATTAACCCAGCAAGAGGCATAGATCTTGATGAGCACCCGCAGAATGCGGGTGCTCATCAATATCTATGCCTCTTGCAGATAACTTGTGTGTGACACGGCATTAAAGAAGTTAAGAACCAAGAGATAAATGTGGCCCAGTTGCTCGTTTCCCTCCGTCATGGATCTTTTGTTCCCAAAGAAAATTCGCAGTTCTCTCACGAGATCAGCTTGTCAGCCGTATGTTGTTGTTATTTAGGGTGGTGACAGAACTGAGGAGAACACGAAGACGAAATATTGCTATTGGTGGTTGCTAAACGGTAGCCTGTAGTTTGCGTGCGTACCACCCAGAGCTCTGTTTGTCTGTCTTCTTGTCCCGATGTAACAAAGGGCGTGACGAAATACATGTGTGCAAATATTCAACAGAAAAAAACAAAAACACATTACATGACGCACAACAATACAAATTTTAAAAAGTCAAGTACTAGAGGGTTTTGTTCGAAATAGAGACGTAAATTTATAATGACGAGCAAAATAAATGAGACTTATTGTTTTACACTTTAGTGTTTCCGGTTATTAAAAAATGTCGCATTTCTTTTGCTCGTCAGAATAGTTTTCAGTATTCTTGCTACATTGAAAAACATAAGTTCATGTAGTCAATTGATTTCCGTACGTCGCAGTTCAGTATAGGCGGATCTGTAAACGTTGTTCACACGAAGGCGCATGGACATAATTATATGGGCGCCAAGCTATTCTGGCATCACCCTTGAACTATCATGGTCGATCTGTGTCCTGCACTGCAATGCAGTCTTCAGAGGACAACGGCAAAATTTTGGGATTTCGGTCTTGGGGTAGAATGAGTTAAATAAAAAAAAAAAAAACGGGCGCTCAAAGAACTTAAAGAACTACGGAGGATCATATCTAAGTCTCATGCAGTTGGATTGTGTTTACATTTCTCTGTTCAAGAGAAGGAAAATCAACGTCATGTATAACTAAGTCTCATGCAGTTGGATTGTGTTTACTTATCTCTGTTCACGAGATGGAAAAACAACGTCATGTATAACTAAGTCTCATGCAGTTGGATTGTGTTTACTTTTCTCTGTTCACGAGATGGAAAAACAACGTCATGTATAACTAAGTCTCATGCAGTTGGATTGTGTTTACTTTTCTCTGTTCACGAGATGGAAAAACAACGTCATGTATAACTAAGTCTCATGCAGTTGGATTATGTTTACATTTCTCTGTTCACGAGATGGAAAAACAACGTCATGTATAACTAAGTCTCATGCAGTTGGATTATGTTTACATTTCTCTGTTCACGAGATGGAAAAACAACGTCATGTATAACTAAGTCTCATGCAGTTGGATTGTGTTTACATTTCTCTGTTCACGAGATGGAAAAACAACGTCATGTATAACTAAGTCTCATGCAGTTGGATTGTGTTTACATTTCTCTGTTCACGAGATGGAAAAACAACGTCATGTATAACTAAGTCTCATGCAGTTGGATTGTGTTTACATTTCTCTGTTCACGAGATGGAAAAACAACGTCATGTATAACTAAGTCTCATGCAGTTGGATTGTGTTTACATTTCTCTGTTCACGAGATGGAAAAACAACGTCATGTATAACCCCTTCACTGCCGAGAACAAGTGAACATGATCCAACTGCAAGAGACATATATCCTCATGAGCCTCGCGACTGCGTCTGCGGGGGCTCATGAGGATCTATGCCTGTTGCTGAGACCAGTTTTTATCCCTGTTTCTCTGACGGTGTGGACTTTTGGTCGTTGAATGAACTCAGATTAATCTTCAGAAATTAAAATGTATGTACAGCGACATGAAAAGGCTTAACCGTCAGAAGTTATTTTCATAATATGAACATTCGATTGTTAAAATAATATTATTGTATAATAGATGGAGATAAATTTTCTTCTTTATAGTGTAGCCCAGTTAAAATATATTACGTCATGGAGGTCTCTCTCTCTCTCTCTCTCTCTCTCTCTCTCTCTCTCTCTCTCTCTCTCTCTCTCTCTCTCTCTCTCTCTCTCTCTCCCGTCACGTTCCTCCACCTCCAAATTTCGACGTTGACAAATAAGAACATGGTAAAAAACACGGACATTTAATGAGACAATGAGGTCAAAGGTCGTGCCGTCCTCATTTCGAGGAAGGTCACCGCATGTTTGTAATGCATCAAAAGATCTGGGCCGGATAGGTTTGCGAAGAAGAAGAAGAGTGTACTGTCATGTTTAGTCCACGTGTTAACAATTAAGCTAAAGGTCCTCGGGCCCCACGACGGCCGCAGTGGGCCCGCGCACGGCTGTGCGCGGGCCCACTGCGCCCGTCGTTGGGGCCGAAGACGTTTTATTTCCTGAGTAAGTGTTTACCCTTCACTCAGTGTTTGCCAGTTTCTCGCCACGGTGTCTTGAAGTGTTGCTTACAGACATTTTTCCTGAAACAATGAGTCCATCTTTCTATAGGTGACCTTGACCTACATGTGGCCATGGATCTTTGGTTTACATCCATTACATTAGAATTATTTGGAAGGAAATACGACGCGTACCGGAGGAGTCCTGGAGATGTTCTGTGACTATGTTGTTGTTGTTGTTGTTGTTGACAGTGCTAGGTAGACAAGTGCATATCTTTTTGTGATTCTGAACTTTGGTTTGCTTGCTAACCCCTTAACTGCCGGGGCAAGGCGAACACTACCCTAATCCCACATTTTCAAAAGCGAGATTTTCATTATATTATAATGAAAATCTCGCTTTTCAAAAATGGACACACCTTTCGTGCCTTCAATCCAGACCAAAAAGGTGACTGCCAAGCGTGTAAAATGCAAAGAAGTGCCCAACGGAGAAAGAAACACGCTTAGAAAAGACAGTTACAACACAATTGATTAATATTTCGGGTAAATACCCTTTGTCAAAATAGACAAACAAACAAATTAAGAGATCAGTTGCTACTCATCCTCTTTTCAATCGCAGAAGGAATCAAAAGAAGATTCCTTCTGCGATTGAAAGAAGATAAGCAGCGACTGATCTCCTTATTTGTTTGTCTGTGTATTTTTACAAAAGGTATTTGCCCGAAATATTAATCAATTGTGTTTTAACTGTCTTTTCTATGCGTGTTTCTTTCTCCGTTGGGTACTTCTTTTCTTGCCTTCGTATGACTGAAAGCGCCTTGAACTTGTTCAGTGCCATCTGACGTAGACTGTCTTTCGGCAGGCTTCGTTAATTCACGACCAAAAACCTTAGATATCCAAGGAACATGCACTCAAAGTGGTGTCAGCAAGAGGCATAGATCCTCACGAGCCCCCGCAACTGCGGGGGCTCATGAGGATCTATACCTCTTGCAGTTGGGTGGGGTTCAGTCTTTCTAGGTATTGAACGGGGTAAGGCGCCCTCTGTTAACAGGAGCAAAGGTTTGCTGAGGAGGTGAACCAACAATGTGTCAAGATTAAATCTGCTGTGAAGGATGATACACTGAACAGGGAAACATAAATCACCGTAACAAGATGAATGTTACCACACCGTTCGCCGTGACTGATTTGTCATTCATTGAGCTTTAAATAATCTAAACTCGACACGGCGAGTACGTGACCTTTTACGATGAAAGATAGTTCCCGGATGTAACACTATTAACATGCCATTAGTATCTCTTTATTTTCTTACGATGACACGAAATCAGTTTTGAGTGATGCTTTAGTTTCGTATACTATAATGAATTTTGATGGTTATACAGAAAGTTAGATTTGAATACATCAACGTCTGCTATCTGCAGGCGTGTCGGTATTAAAGACAATTTTATTCGAGACGTGTCGCGTCAGAATACGCGGCTAAAGCCGCGTATTCTGACGCGACACGACTCGAATGTTACAGCGTGGCCGGGCAAATCGGCGCCCTCTCAAACCCGCCTCGTTTGAAAATTTAATAATGATGAAAACCCCCTAACAACTAAACTAAAGAATACATTGACATTTGGGGATAATAGAGGTTATTTGGCTGAGCAAATGAGCGCACTTCGTTCACATCCGTGTGGGGTTAGAGATGCTGTTGGTATGAACAATGCCAGTCACATCTCTTAAATTTTTTTTTCAAATTTGGGATTTGTTGGCTGAAGAGCAGTTGTGGTTGAGGAGACCATGATATTGCAAGCTTGGTGCCAGAATAGCTTGGTACCAATCTTCTTGCAGTGTGTCGGGAGGGGGAAGGAGTAGGGGAGGGGGGGGGGGAGAAGGAACAGATTAATTTGAAAATAAAATGTCTTGACCGTTTCCAAAGCAATTTTACATAATGCAATATTTTATGCCATGGTCTAAACAGTTTTACAGGTCGATTTTCAAAGTGACAAATGCTTATCTCAAACACGAAACAATCCGACCGCCAACCCGTACCGTGTGGGAAGTCCTTTCCAGACAGACCTACTATGGGAGTACGCCACAGGTACGCTTCTATTTAAATGAGATCCGTAGCACAAGTACACCATGCGTAACATCTCATTTGAAAAGAAGTGTACTTGTGGTGTACTCCCCAAATGAATCTATGTGGGGAGTACTCCCTAAATGACACGGGAGTGTACTTTGGTCGTGATAGTCCTCGTTACAGTGGTTTATAGAGGTGTTTTGATGTGCCTAGTAATATATACGATGACTTATAATGCCTTGCGGAATCCTTATATTGTATCGAAATTAATCAACTCTGACAAACTGTATATTTTCGGACACTTATATCTCTTGCTTCCTCTTCCTGTGTACACGCGCCCAACAAAATGCCTCGCATTTTTACATCGTTTAGTGTGTGATGAGTAACCATCGTGAAAGATGAACTGATGTGAACTGAGATGAATCGCTCATGATAGTTCAAGTGTAGTGCCTGATTAGCTTGAAAGGCGCCAAGCTTTTCGGTCACAGCCCTTGAGGCTTCACGGTCGATAGTTGCCTCATATTTTCACATCGCTTAGTGCGTGATGAGGAAGTATCCATGGGAAAGATGAACTGAAGTAAACTGAGATGAATCGTTAAGGATAGTTCAAGTGTAGTGCCTGATTAGCTTGGCGCCTTGAAAGGCGCCAAGCTTTTCGGGCACTGCCCTTGAGGCTTCACGGTCGATAGTTGCCTCATATTTTCACATCGCTTAGTGCGTGATGAGGAAGTATCCATGGGAAAGATGAACTGACGTAAACTGAGATGAATCGTTAAGGATAGTTCAAGGGTAGTGTCCGATTAGCTTGGCGCCTTTCAAGGCGCCAAGCTTTTCGGGCACTGCCCTTGAGCTTTCGTCATTTTTTCACATTTTCACGTCGCATTTTCACATCGTGTCACCATCGCGAGATGTGAATGGAACGCTCATGACAGTTCAAGGGTAGTGCCCGATTAGCTTCGCGCCTTTCAAGGCACCAAGGTAATCAGGCACTGCCCTTGAGCTGTCACGGTCGACGGTGGCGTGGCGCTGGATGCGGGTGAGTTACCTCAACGCCGGAATATATCAGGATCAGTGGTACCAACCTCCTGTCCGCCTTTGTTGACGCGAGTGTGATGAAGTATCATATCACATCACTGGGTCACGCATGGCATTTGCATCGTGGGAGAGAGAGAGAGAGAGAGAGAGAGAGAGAGAGAGAGAAGACCTACGTGTGTAAGTGTGTGTGGAGGGGGGGAAGGGGGGGATGAGAGGTGGAGGGGAGAAGTTGTTGCGAAAGTATTACTCCGCCGTCTAAGAAAGACGAATAGAAAGTAGTGTCAGCAAGAGGTATAGATCCTCATCAGCCCCCGCAACTGCTCAATTCAGCAAGACCGAAACAAGTGACTGCCATGCGTTCAAACGCAAATTAAGAAATCTCAGATACCATCTCAGACTGACTTCTCTGAAAAGAAATTCCCAACACAACGAAAGAAACAAGCTTTGACAGGGCAACTACTACACAAGAACAACATAAAGTACTTGTATTTTCCAAGCGAGTATCTTTTATTGTTGGGGATTTCTTTTTCAGTTCAGTTCGGTCAGTCTTAGATGGTACCGGCTCTTACTACTCAGTTCAGTTAGTTCAAAACAGTTCGTTTGTATGTGTGCTTAGAAAGGTCTATACACACCCGACCCAACATTGCAGAAGTCTCCTTAAAGCTCACTTTGATGTCTGGCAAACAACTGCCTGGTCTGGTGTCCATGGCCGGTCTGGTGTCTATGGCCGGTCTGGTGTCCATGGCCGGTCTATTGTCTATGGCCGGTATGGTGTCCATGGCCGGTCTGGTGTCCATGGCCGGTCTTTTGTCCATGGCCGGTCAATTGTCCATGGCCGGTCTGGTGTCCTTGGCCGGTCTATTGTCCATGGCCGGTCTGGTGTCCTTGGCCGGTCTATTGTCCATGCCCGGTCTGGTGTCCTTGGCCGGTCTATTGTCCATGGCCGGTCTGGTGTCCATGGCCGGTCTATTGTCATTGGCCGGTCTGGTGCCCTTGGCTGGTCTATTGTCCATGGCCGGTCTGGTGTCCTTGGCCGGTCTTTTGTCCATGGCCGGTCTATTGTCCATGGCTGGTCTGGTGTCCTTGGCCGGTCTATTGTCCATGGCCGGTCTGGTGTCCATGGCCGGTCTAGTGTCCATGGCCGGTCTAGTGTCCATGGCCGGTCTGGTGTCCATGAATCTCTCATTTCATTTAACCCCTTCGTTGCCAGTGATGACGAATGTCGCGTCTGTATTAGAACCACTGGACGCTGACCGATATTGGCGTGGAAGTACGTATGTAAATGTGACCCAGATAGAAGTATTAAGAACACAGGACTAACAAGAAACATCAATCCTCATGAGGCCCCTCGACAGCGGTAAGTTAGTGCGACAGCGGGGGCTCATGAGGATTTATGTCTCTTGCATCTGGGTAGCCGTTTGTTCTGCCCCGGCAGTTAAGAGGTTAAAACCATCTGACCTGCGTTCCAACCTGCTGCCTTTTTAACGCCTCTCGTCTCAATAATAATGTAAGGATATTAACCCCCATTCTGTTACTGACGATTCTGTACAGCGGAAAAGATGCGTATATTCCGATTAGCAGTTTCGTCAGTAGCAGTCAAGGGGTTAGGCTTGTTAGACTCTACACCTGAGCTTTCGCGGTCGTCCAATCTACCACATTCGACTCAGCTTTCAGCGAATGGGCTTAAAACGTTAGGTACACAGGTATCAACGCACAGCTTAGAATTCAGATGCGACGCACCGCAATTCCTTGATTTGCCCGTATGACAATGCATCATTCATAAAAATTAAAGTAGACAGGTTGTAGTAGACAGGTTGTAGTAGACAGGTTGTAGTAGACAGGTTGTAGTAGACAGGGTGTAGTAGACAGGTTGTAGTAGACAGGGTGTAGTAGACAGGATGTAGTAGATAGGTTGTAGTAGACAGGGTGTAGTAGACAGGTTGTAGTAGACAGGGTGTAGTAGACAGAGTGTAGCAGACTGTAGTAGACAGGGTGTAGTAGACAGGGTGTAGTAGACAGGTTGTAGTAGACAGGGTGTAGTAGACAGGATGTAGTAGATAGGTTGTAGTAGACAGGGTGTAGTAGACAGGGTGTAGTAGACAGGTTGTAGTAGACAGGGTGTAGTAGACTGTAGTAGACAGGGTGTAGTAGACAGGGTGTAGTAGACAGGTTGTAGTAGACAGGGTGTAGTAGGCAGGTTGTAGTAGACAGGGTGTAGTAGACTGTAGTAGACAGGGTGCAGTAGACAGGGTGTAGTAGACAGGGTGTAGTGTAGTAGACAGGTTGTAGTAGACAGGGTGTAGTAGACAGAGTGTAGCAGACTGTAGTAGACAGGGTGTAGTACACAGGTTGTAGTAGACAGGGTGTAGTAGACAGGTTGTAGTAGACAGGGTGTAGTAGACAGAGTGTAGCAGACTGTAGTAGACAGGGTGTAGTAGACAGGGTGTAGTAGACAGGGTGTAATAGACAGGTTGTAGTAGACAGAGTGTAGTAGACAGGTTGTAGTAGACAGGGTGTAGTAGACAGGTTGTAGTAGACAGAGTGTAGTAGACAGGGTGTAGTAGACAGGGTGTAGTAGACAGGTTGTAGTAGACAGAGTGTAGTAGACAGGTTGTTAAAAATTAATTATTAAAGCTTTTAGAGCAGAGGCGGATGGGTCGGCCATGATAGTTCGAGGGTAGCACTTGCCGGATTAGCTTGACGCGTTAGAAGGTACGGCGACAAGCTAACCTGGTGAGAGAGAGGGAGAGAGAGAGAGACAGAGACAGAGAGACAGAGACAGAGACAGAGACAAGAGAGACAGACAGACAGAGACAGACAGTCAGACAGAACATCACCCACAAGTGCAAGAGGTATAGATCCTCATGAGCCCCCGCAGTTGCACTAACTTACCGCAGTTGCGGGGGCTCATGAGGATCTATGCCTCTTGCTGACACCACTCTGAATCCACGTTCCTGGGCCAACTAGGACCATTTTGTATCTTGAATTAAGGAAGAGTGCAAAAACACAGTCCGCGTCACCTGGCACTGAAGGGGTTAACTCTCTGTGACAGGTGATTTCGTTGTCATCGTGACGCCAGATATATTTGACATTCAAAGTCCTTCAAAATGTTTTCGTAAGCCTCTCTAAAGCCTCCGGGCTTCAAACAAACTCGGATAATTTATATTTGTAGCGATAAGCGTCAAAAATGGCAGCTGTCGCAAATTAATGGCCTGTGTCTCAGGCATTAGTAGATAGTGATACAGTTAATGAATATTTATGAGCTAACATACTTGTATTTCATAAATGTAAAGTTGTGTTTATCAATATATATAACAGATGCTAAATATTACGTAGAATGTAGAATGTGCGTATTATCAATAAACAAGAGATGTGTTTGACTGGCAACTATGTGCTTTATCTATTATCTATTCTATCAAACCAAACGGTGAGTTCCCAACAAAGTAAAAAAAAAAAAACTCGTTTAGAAAGGACCTAATAATCTATTAATATCTGCTTGTTTGTTTGCTCTGAATTTGTCATGGTTTATTCGTCTCTGCTGCCATTATTCGCAGACATCTTGGTATATTGTGCTCAACGACAAAACGTCCTTCCAAAGAACATGGATATTAAATGGTGTCGGCAAGAGGCATAGAGCCTCATGAGCCCCCGCAACTGCAGGGGCTCATGAGGATCTATACCTCTTGCAGGTGAGTGTTGTTCTTAGTGTCCCCGCAGGGCAGTGCAAGGGTTAGCATTAAGAGTAAGCAAGGCACAAAAATACATAAGGTACGGACATTAAGAATACGCAAGGCACGGACATTAAGAATACGCAAGGCACGGACATTAAGAGTAAGCAAGGCACGGACATTAAGAGTAAGCAAGGCACAAGAGTACGCAAAGCACGGACATTAAGAGTAAGCAAGGAATGGACATTAAGAGTAAGCAAGGCACGAACATTAAGAGTAAGCAAGTCAAGGACATTAAGAGTAAGCAAGGCACGGACATTAAGAGTAAGCAAGACACTGACATTAAGAGTAAGCAAGGTACGGACAGCAGGGTGTGGCGGACGATTTACAAGCTCGTGAGTGTGAAAAATCTCTGTTGAGTAAATAACAAAAAGAAAAAAAAACTGCGAGATACAATGGACTCATTCACACACACAAACACGAATATAATACAATTCACAGGCAACGACGCGCTCTCTGAGAGGCACAATATAACTATAATAATAATAATAATAATTACGGTATTTATAATGCGCTTATCTTATAATAATTATAACTCTAAGCGAGCACTCACAACTCGCGCACGCATGCGCACGCTTTAGACAATGACTCACGTACCACAAATACATTACGACAGTCAGTTTGGGGTGGGGAGTGTGGTGATATAGTGCTAGAACTGTTGACAGAGGTGAGTTTTGAGGGCGGACTGGAAGGAGGAGAGAGAGTGTTTCTGACGGAGAAACTGAGAGTGAGAGAGCTCCACATACTTTTGTATTATTTCCCTTCTCACCTGACCCCCCCCCCCCCCCCACTCCCTCCCGAATACCCATCCCTTATACCTCCCACCCCCCCCCCCCCCCACAAACCAGATAAGTGAGGAGGTGATGCCGCTAGCGCTGGTAGATTGGGTGCCTGATAGGCGGGGGCAGGGGATCTAAGTGTTTGTCTATCCAGCGCTGAGTAATTCCCCTTGGTATGTGTACATCCCCACCCCCGTCTGCTCTCTTCCGAAACCCTATTTAAAAAAGCAACAATAAAAAGAACTGAAGTGGGGCGGACAGAGACGTGGTATTGTCTAAACACGCATAGTATGAATTTTACGACAAAGTGCCGTGTATGTATAATTTCTATGTGGTACGCTAACCTGCTCAGTGTTTTGCCTTGCAGGAATTCACGGTCTGGGTACAGCAGCTAATGCCTGGGTACAGCTAATGCCTGGGTACAGCTAATGCCTGGGTACAGCTAATGCCTCGGTACAGCTAATGCCTGGGTACAGCTAATGCCTCGGTACAGCTAATGCCTGGGTACATCTAAAGTCTGGGTACAGCTAATGTCTGGGTATAGCTAATGTCTGGGTACAGCTAATGCCTGGGTACAGCTAATGCCTGGGTACAGCTAATGTCTGGATACAGCTGACGTCTGGGTACAGCTAATATCTGGGTACATCTAAAGTCTGGGTACAGTTAATGTCTGGGTACAGCTAACGTCTGGGTACAGCTAATGTGCAGAATTTCTTTTGCAATGCAGTTAACGTTGCAACAGTTTTGCCCTTAACTTCTGGTATAATTGGCAAAAAGACCACCGCGCATTAACATAATTGGACACGCCCCAGTAGCAACACATCTTCGGACCCACAACGACCGCAGTGGGCCCGTGGGCCGTCTTTTGTGTAAAGCGAATGAATGTTGGATATGAAATGACATCTGACCACAATGGTATGCCCATGGATTACCCACGTGGCCTTCTGTCCCCATGACGACCTTTCAGCAACATATTTCTGTGTATACAAAACGTGTTTACCAGTAGGCGGATGAACCGTGTCCGTTTAACCCCAAGCAAAGATGAACACGGTCCAACAGCAAGAGGCATAGATCCTCATGAGCCCCCGCGACAGCGTGGGCTCATGAGGATCTATGTCTCTTGCTGAGACCAGTTATTATCCATGCTGTCACTTTTTTGGTCGAGATTGATTATCCATGCTGGTTGGGCCGCTTGTGGTTTTTGGTCGTGGAATTTATAAAGATTTTAGAAACAAATTATGCGTCCAGCGTCAGAGAAGTGGTTAATTAATCCTATTTCGCCTGACACATTCAACGCCGGAAAAATCCAGTTCTCAGCCAGGTCAGGTCCAGGAACAAATAACTCACAGTCTAAACTCGGAGCAGGACTAAGCTGACTCACGCAACTGAACCCAGATCCCGCTCTGACTCAGTCTCACAGCTCAACTTCATTCAGCAAATTGAATGCAAAAGTTGAGCGTCGGTCAGTCCCGTTTGCATGACAAACGTAGACAGTAATACGTATATCAAGCAAGTTACATACATATTCATGTCCATATTCATTTCTTCTTGGTTTAAGTGTTATTCCATCATTTTTCAGTCTTTATTGAGCATCATGTTTGTAAGTTCCTGACAGTGACACATCTAATACAGAGCATGCCAGGACAAATAAAAAAAGAACTTAAATGAGATATGACATATGACAAATGACATATGTAGATCATGGTGGCTTTGATCTTAGGAGGGGAGTTGGGTGGGACGGTGGTAGAGCGTTCGACTATTTCCGAAAGGTCTCGGGTTCGAATCCAGCTGGGGGTCAAACTTTGTTCAGACCCTAGTCCGTGCCCTGTCTTTAAAATCACCTTTGTGGTGGACAAAAGACCTTAAAAACCAAAACGTTTAACATTTTTAATCTTAGGTATTCCTATTGTTCGCCACGCAGAGCCTAATGATAGTGGCTTTGATCATTTTTAATCTTAGGTATTGCTATTGTTCGCCACGCAGAGCCTAGTGATAGTGGTTTTGATCATTTTTAATCTTAGGTATTGCTATTGTTCGCCACGCAGAGCCTAATGATAGTGGCTTTGATCATTTTTAATCTTAGGTATTCCTATTGTTTGCCACGCAGAGGATAGTGGCTTTGATAATTTTTAATCTTAGGTATTCCTATTGCTGGCAACGCAGAGCCTAATGATATTGGCTTTGATCATTTTTAATCTTAGGTATTCCTATTGTTCGCCATGTAGAAGCTTATTACAGTGGCTTTGATCATTTTTAATCTTAGGTATTCCTATTGTTCACCACGCAGAAGCTAATGACAGTGGCTTCGATCATTTTTAATCTTAGGTATTCCTATTGTTCGCCACGCAGAACCTAATGACAGTGGCTTCGATCATTTTTAATCTTAGGTATTCCTATTGTTCGTCACGCAGAAGCTAATGATAGTGGCTTTGATCATTTTTAAGCTTAGGTATTCCTATAGTTCGCCACGCAGAAGCTAATGATAGTGGCTTTGATCTTTTTTAAATCTTAGGTATTCCTATTGTTCGCCACGCAGAACTTGAGCTAATGATAGTAGCTTTGATCATTTTTAATCTTAGGTATTCCTATTGTTCGTCACGCAGAAGCTAATGATAGTGGCTTTGATCATTTTTAATATTAGGTATTCCTATAGTTCGCCACGCAGAAGCTAATGATAGTGGCTTTGATCTTTTTTTAATCTTAGGTATTCCTATTGTTCGTCACGCAGGAGCTAATGATAGTGGCTTTGATCATTTTTAAGCTTAGGTATTCCTATAGTTCGCCACGCAGAAGCTAATGATAGTGGCTTTGATCTTTTTTTAATCTTAGGTATTCCTATTGTTCGTCACGCAGAAGCTAATGTTAGTGGCTTTGATCATTTTTAGTCTTAGGTATTCCTATTGTTCGTCACGCAGAAGCTAATGTTAGTGGCTTTGATCATTTTTAATCTTAGGTATTCCTATTGTTCGTCACGCAGAAGCTAATGTTAGTGGCTTTGATCATTTTTAATCTTAGGTATTCCTATTGTTCGTCACGCAGAAGCTAATGTTAGTGGCTTTGATCATTATTTTATAACCCTTCCCTGCCACTGTCCGTATATTGTATTTCTGAAATCTTTGTTCACTGAAAGTCAAAAAGTCACAACCATCCAAGAAACATGGTTACAAATTGGTCTCAGCAAGGGGTAAAACGCCTTAGAATGTGTTGACCAAGAAACACCATAATGGCGGTACTTACAACATCATCTAAATGCCCTTGATAAGGCGAAAGGCTTCAAGCATCAGTTTTTTTTTTTTCCTCTCTTGGTAGCTGGGTTTGTGTAAGGAGTGCATGTGTTTTTGAGTATTTGTGAAGAGTTTAGTATAGCTGCAGAATTAACAGGCTCTGGGCTCATTGTTTTGGTGGAATTAGCGCGGCATATTGCTCTTTTTTTTATTAGTATTACTATATCGCCATAAAGCGAGTCGATGTACCTGTGTTCTTTCTGCAAATTGCCATAAAGCTGCCGCGCGGTCAAACACTGACTCACTACCTTACTGCGCTACTCAACTGCGAAAGGCATATATCCTCAGGGACTCCTGTATATGCGGGGGTCCATGATGATATATGCCTTCGCGAAGAACATGCATCAAGATTGTTGCCTTTGATCGCTAATGTCGACTCATCATCATCATCATCAGTCCCTTGCCCGAACTGGGCGTTGGGGGGACTGAAAGGCAGCAGCAACAGACAGTGCTCTCCACTGAGTTCTATTTTGGGCGGTGGCAAGCAAGTCTGGCATCTCGAGTTCGGTCCATTCTTTTATGTTTGCGACCCAACTCTTTCTCTGACGACCTCGCCGACGACTTCCTTCGAGAGTGCCTTGGAGGATAGTCTTGGACAAGGTGTTGTGTCGGGTCACGTGGCCAAACCAAGCAAGCTTGCGCCGTTTCACGGTTGCCAGAAGGGGTTCATGTGGGCCCACCAGGGAAGTGACGATGCTCCGTACATATTCGTTGGTCTTGTGCTCGCGGTACGAGATGTGGAGCAACTTCCTCAGGCACTTGTTCTCAAAGGCCTGGATTTTCTTTTCTGAGTCTGCAAGCAGCGTCCAAGTCTCACAGCCGTAGAGTAGAATAGACACTACGAGGGACTTGTAAAGCCTGTACTTGATGGTGAAGCTGATGGAGTTACTTCGCCATATCCTGTCCAGCCTGGCCATTGCGGATGTTGCTGTACCTATCCTGATACGGATCTCTGCTATGCAACTACCGTCTTTGGACAGGGTGGCTCCCAAGTACTTGAAGCTATTGACCTCTTCTAGCTTCTGGCCGTTCATGTGAATGTTGCTGCTGCTGTCGCTTGTGGTGTTGATCATCACTTTGCTTTTATCCGTACTGATCTCCATGCCATAAGACCCTGCGCTACTTGAAAGTTTGTCTGTCAGGTTTTGCAGCTCACTATTGCTGCCTGCCATGAGGTCAATGTCGTCTGCGAATCGAAGATTGCACAGGGATCTGCCACCAATAGAGATTGAAGTATGGTGGTCGTGGAGGGTTTCCTGCATGATCTTCTCCAGGAATATGTTGAAAAGGACAGGAGAGAGCAGGCATCCTTGACGGACACCGATCGTCGTCCTGAAGAACTCGCCTGACTGATTGTTAAGTAGAACCGCGCTGCAGGCGTTCTTGTAAAGCGCTTCTATCATTTGGATCAGCCCCTCCTCTATGCTGAACGATCTCATGACTTGCCAGAGTCCGTCGTGCCAGACGCGATCAAATGCTTTCCTGAAATCAATGAAGTTGTGGTAGAGTTCGCGCTGATGCTGCAGATGTTTCTCGATCAGGACGCGGCAGTTGAAAATCTGCTCTACAGTGCTTCTTCCAACTCTGAAGCCAGCCTGTTCTTCTGCCAGCAGTTCCTCGGCGAAAGTTTTGAGGCGGTTGAGAATGATTCTAAGCATTACTTTGCTAGGGTGACTTATCAGACTGACAGTCGAATGTCGACTGACAGGGCCTAAAAGACGCCGTACACCGTTTACCTCATTCTGCCCGCGACACGCCACAGCAAGATACGGCTTGACCATGATAGTTCAAGGGTGGTGGCAGAATAGCTTGGCGCCTATAGGCGCCAAGCTATTCTGCCACCACCCTTGAACTATGATGGTCGATCTGTCTCCTGGGTTGAAAACGTCGGGGGTTCTTTCTCCGGGTACTCCGGTTCTTCCACCCCCCACCCACCCCCCAACCCCCACACTTTGGTACCGGTTTCAGGCCACTTTACAAATTTCAAATACAAGCGATCAAAAATCTCTCTAACTTCAGTAGCTGAACTGGCCCTTCGTCTGTCTTGTACTGTGTTTGTCTTAAATGGCGTAAATCCGTGTCTATTACGTGAGTGTGCGTGTTGGGTTTCAGTCCTCGGCGCTTTGAGTCGATTTGCCCAAAAATTGAGAAAAAGCGCCTATATAATAGCGGTATTATTATTATTATTTATTATCTGAATTGTAACGCAGGCCTCAGAGGATAACTCAAAAATGTTGGTATTTCGTAGCTCGGGCACAATGAATTAAAAGTCACCTATTTCGCAGGGAGTAGGGCAGGCTAACAAAGATAGCTGCATGTGCGATTACCATAGATGATGTATGGAAATTGAGACAGATCAGGTGGAACGTGTCTCCTGTCTGCAAAAACGCACTGCTGCACATTTCGAAATTATAATATTTTGCTGTATGCACTGGGCGTCTAGCTGTCGGGAAAAAAACCTGCACGGTCTGCACTTTTCAAAATCATATTAAAATCATAACAGTGTATACCTTGGAGCTATAGTTGTCTGATAAAAATGCAACGTCTGCATAATCTAAATTATAATGTACTGCTCTATGCATGCAGAACTCTGACGGCACGTCTTAAATGCTAATTTTGAAAAATATTTGAGCACTTGACAAGATGGATATGTTCCTCTGAAAGACGCCCACACATACAAATATTAATATATTCACGCACGCACGCACACGCGCACGCACGCACACGCACGCACGCACACACACACACACACACACACACACACACACACACACACACACACACACACACACATCTAAACAATACGTTGCCCGGGGCACAAACTAGAGTGAAATAACAAGGGACTAAATGGCCGTATTGAAGTTCTGTCTAAAAGAGGTGTGCTGGTCTGTGCTTTTGGATCTTACGGCGAAGCCTTCAGATCCAAAATCACAGACCAGAAAAACAATTTATTTCACGACATAGGACGTTGCTACGTGCCCCTTTTGACATAACAAAATGGTATGCATACTAATGATACTCAGTCATAAATGCCGTACGACAAAATAATTATAACGTTTGCTTTTTCGGGGTAATGTTTCTGTGATCTTGATGTCCTGTCCTTAGCCGCCCGGCCCTGACACAATTCAGCAAAGGGAGGATTGACCATGACGGTCCAAGGGTGTTGCCAGAATAGCTTGGCGCCTCCAGGCGCCAAGCTATTTTGGAACCACCCTTGAACAGTCAAGGTTGCCCTGTCTCGCGAACTATGTATTCTGCTGTGCTGTCTTTGTCTTCCAAGCTGCAGAGGACGACTCCAACACTTTGGAAGTTTCGTCGGCCTCCGGGTTCAGTGTGTTCATACAAGAGCGTAAAACAAAAGAAAACATGTAAATGTACTTCTTTTCCTACAATTAAGCGATCCTTTCACAATCGTGTCATACATATTTACCTTTGTGACGCAAGCGAAAGCGAGGCTTCTTGAAACCGTCTTCTAGTCGATTGGGTTGCCGCGACCTAAAGCATTCCTTTGACGTCATTCTTTGCCGTTTTCTTTGTTCCAAAAATGCGACATTTTTTCTTGAATTCTTGGCCCGCAGTGACGTGAAACTCTTAATAACGTCATACCACCGTGTGAAAATCAAAAGTTTTAGCGAGGCTTCTTTTAGACCTTTTCCCCTATTGAATATTATATTAAAAATTTGCGAATAAGCGCCTGACCAGTGCGTGTTGATATACGAGATGAGGTTTCAGGCCCTGTGCACACGACACACATGCTCAAGAGTTAACGTGTACTACAACGAAATACGGTTTCTGCAAGTCAGCCCTCTGGACGGACGCCTGACAGTATTTCGCGCACTGTAGTAACAACGCAATCGTCAGACGCCTATGCATCAATTAAGTTTGACAGCTGGCGCGACATTGTCTATCAAACATGACACAAGATGGAAGGGTAGACCATTAGACGGATGAATTGATAGGGTTACTGATCCCTGGTTACAGGATGGTCGGATTCCTAAGGACATCTTTTATGGTGAGCTCGCCTCCGGCACCAGTTAGTTAGTTATTTGGGTTTAACGCCGAGCAGGCCTCCGGCACCAGACCAACAGGCAGACCAGCGCTTAGATACAAAGATGTCTGCAAACGTGATCTGAAAGCTGGAAGCCTGAATCCCGCAGACTTAGAAGCCACCACCACAGATCGTGCCAGCTGGCGGCTCGCAGTGAAGACCAGCAAAAAGCTGAGCGAGGAAAGGAGAGAAAGCCAGTGGGAGGAGAAGAGGCAGTGCAGACGAAAGAAAGAAGAGCCAGTGCCCACAGCAACAGTCACAGGCTTCACCTGTAGCAAATGCAACAGACACTGCCGCTCTCGCATTGGACTGATTAGTCACAGCAGGCACTGCAAATCTTGAAAACGGACTGACCCAGCAAGCGCATATTATACTCCATTGTCTTCCGAGACAGAAGGATGCCAACAACTGATCCCTCTGTACAGACGTGTTTTTTGTGTGTGTACTGGTATAAGAGTTTCCCCCAATCACGCAACATCTTCGGGCAGACGACGGCCGCAGGTGCCCCGCGCACTGCGCGGGGCAGCAGCGGCCGTCGTCTGCCCGAGGCCCTTTGCTCACCAGGCCGGTACACATTCCGGTCCCCGTCCCAACCCCGGTAGCTGGGCTCGCTGTCCAAAAGACGGGTGTTCAATAGCATGTCCGTTGAAAGGTCGTGGAAAAATCAAACTGGCATAATCATAGTGCGCCTAAATTTATCAATGTTCAGGTCATACTCTATAGACAATCGAGGCTGTTTCCGACCCCTCCCCCCCCCCTCCCCTCCGTTACCCGTCCGTTAACTCATTCTACCCCAAGACCGAAATCCCTAAATTTTGCCGTTGTTCTGTGAAGACTGCATTGCAGTGCAGGGCACAGATTGACCATGGTAGTTCAAGGGTGATGCCAGAATAGCTTCATTTCATTCAAAATTCATTTTAAAGAAAAATACATGTTTCTGGCTAGTGCCTACCAGCATGGCTTCCGTTTTGTCGTCGTTCAGTTTAAGCTTTGCTGTCATCCAGTTTTTCAAGTCTTCGTAGCAGTCAGCCATGCGAGTCAGTAGTGACTGAGTGTTGTCGAGTTTGTCTTTGTCTAGTAGTTGTGAGTCGTCAGCGTAGGGGTGGTGGTGTATGTGGTGAGACTGGATGATGTTGGACAGGGGAGAGGTGTAGAGTGTGAAAAGGACCGGGCCCAGGACGGACCCCTGTGGAACTCCGCAGGAGAGCGTGACTGGGTTGGAGGAGACGCCGTCGATGGTGACGGACTGCTGTCTGTCGGAGAGGTAGGCGAGAAACCAGGAGTGAGCAGTCAGTGATGCCAAAGGAGTGGTGAAGGCGGTGGAGGAGGATAGAGTGGTCTATGATGTCGAAGGTGGCAGAGAGATCGAGTAGCGTAAGAAGGAAGATGTTGCCCGAGTCGGTGGAGAGAAGCAGGTCGTTTAGGATATGTAGAAGGGCTGTTTTGCTGTGATGTTTGCGATAGGCAGACTGGAAGGGACTGAGGAGGTTGTTGTCGGCGAGGTGGAGGTTGAGCTGGTTGAGGACAACCTTCTCAAGAAGCTTGGACATGAAAGAGATTGGAGACTGGGCGATAGTTCTTGAGTTCGTTTGGGTCGAGGTTGTGTCTTTTTAGGAGAGGACGAACGATGGCGGACTTGAAGATATCGGGGACGGAGCCATTCTCTAGAGATGTGTTGATGATGTCGGTAATAAAGGGCAGAAGTTTTGGAAGGCCGTCCCGGTAGAGAGAAGCTGGGAGGGGGTCTAGTTCGCAGGTTTTGAAAGGCATGGACTTTATGGTCTTGAGGACTTCATCCTGAGAGACGGGGCGGAAGGACGAGAGGGGAGTGCCGGAAAAGGGGGGGGGGGGGGGTCGGGAAGGCAAGGCGGAGATGGCAGAGTGTCGAGTGTGTTGCGCAGAGTTTGGATTTTGTCGGAGAAATAGGAGGAGAAAGCGGACGGAAGTTCTTCTTTGATGTGTGTGTGTTGGGAAGAGGAGAGTCTTTAAAAGTGCCTAGGAGTGTGTTCATGGTGGCGTAAAGGGTTTTGGAAGAAGTGGATTCCAGGATTTTGTTTTGAAGGTGTTTACGTTTGGAGTCGGAGATCATTCTGCAGACTTTGGATCTGGTGGTTTGGAAGATCTCTCTGTGAACGGTGAGGTCAGATTGGAAAATTTCCTTTCGCAGGAAGTTAGCTGTACATGTGTTAAGTGATAATGCACTTCATTCAAATTAATACAACCCCTCATTCTAGTATGAGCATAAAAGAAACAGAAATTCAGAATCTAAGTCCCAGACCTGTGGGGCTCACCAGATTAACTCCCAAAGCACACCCAGGTGGGGGACAAAGCCAATCAGGCACTCCCTTTGAATCTGTGTGGTCGATCCATCTCCCGCTGTTGGCCAAGAAAGTAAAAAAAAAAATATTAAAAAAAAGGCATAATGCCCTCTAAAGGCTTTGTTACGGATACGGAGTTATAGGCTTATGAGGCACTGTTCTCGAGCTGGTGTGGTTCGACAGCCTCCGGCAGGCGGCACTAAAACAGGACAATGCCCAACACACACAAGAGACTCTTTCAAAGAGCAGCATGACAGTCCAAAACTGCCTTACTGTCAGCTTGTACCACACACTTGTCTGAAACCACGACAATCTCGTCTGCTCGAGGTGCACGGACATAAATAGACCTTGCAAGAGGCACAGATCCTCATGGGCCCCCGCATTCGCGGTGCTCATGAGGATCTATGCCTCTTGCAGTTAAACGTTGTTCTTGTTCTTCAACAGGTTAACTTGAACATATTTTCCGTGTAGAAAGCTTCCGTCTAAGAACAAGGGAGACAATTGTCTGAGGCTGACAGCGTGGCCTTAAAACGTCCCATATCTTTTTTAGACGAGATGAATGCTTTGCTTGTTTCTAACCAAACTTTGCTGAATTTACACGTTTTGTGTGTCTTAATATATTTAATTATGACTGCACGGTATTTTGGCTTGAAACGGAGCAAATCGTGTACAATGTGCTAAGCTGTTCTAAATCACACATTGCCGTTCTAAATCACACACTGCCGAGAAAAAGCGAATACTAGCTAACAGCAAGCGGCATAGATCCTCATAAGTCCCCGCGACTGCGGGGGCTTATGAGGATCTATGCCTCTTGCTGAGACGAAGTTGTTTCCACGTTCTTTGAACAGATGTGGCTTTGGGTCGTTCAGTGAACACAAGATTTGAGAAACGGAATGTACGTCCGTTGGCATGGAAGGGGTTAAAGGTGTAAATTCTTCATGAAGTAAAAACAGTGGGGTATTACATGCAGCCAGTTATGTACCTCCAAGTCCGGGAGTAAATCTGTTCAGTGAATGAAGCTATTGTTACTAACATAAGAAAAAGGCCATACAGTAGAAGATAATAGATACGTTCATGTGTGGGTCAAACATTGTTTCAGACATACGAACCGCCCCACCCGGGCCCCATACCCCCCCCCCCCTTTCCACCGCCCCCCCCCCCCTCCCCCCTCCCCCCCTCCCCCCTGTCTCCTCTCCAGCTTCGTCGCTGGGTCTTCAGGCTCACAGCCGTGCGCGGAACCACTGCGGCCGTGGTAGGCACGAGGAGCTTTGCTTACTGGATACGTTTGCGCTATGCCTCCAGAATCTTCCTACGCCACTGAATTCAGCACGTCCTCCAAACATTTGAGGATGTAACTGTGCTCTTGTCACAGATATTTTCATCCCAGCTCCTCACTCGCAAACTTCCCTGTTCTGATGTCTTCATGGCGTGCGGTATAACGTTGTAGTGTGTGCTGGCCGGGCATGTATATTGGACAACAAGGCTGGTAGTCGTAGGGTTCAAAATCCCAGACCTACACACATTCACAATGCAGAGCTGTGTCGCCCGCAAATGCCTCACTTTGCAGTTTAAATTTCCAGTCATTTGTAAGGTGACGTCACAGGTGACGCAATCGATGCGAGATTGCCTGGTCTCCTCATAACATGTAACATGGGACACCAGATCTGCAACGAGACATATTCATACGTAAGTGATAAGACGGTCAAGAGGGAGGGGGTGGGGGGTGGGAATCCAGATAAAAAAGATGACTGCCAAGCGTATAAAATAGAAAGAAACACGCTTAGAAAAGAAACTGACGTGGAGATGCCGTCAAAGAGATACAAAATCCAGACCAGTAGGGTCACAAGAAAGTATTTCCCTTGTAAATTTAGCACGTTCCAGTGTCTTCAAAAGTAAAGACTCCATGAAAATAAACTAGTGACCAAAGTGCTCATTTGCAATACAAGTAGCCACATTAAATCAAGAGGCGTACTGACCATGATAGTTCAAGGGTAGTGCCAGAATAGCTTGGCGCCAAAAGGCGCCAAGCTATTCTGGCACCACCCTTGTGAACTATCATGATCGACATGTCTCCAGAGTTGTTTTAAAGTCCTCAAATAAAAGCTCCCAGATGTGAGAATTTCACCGTACGGCTCTGTATGTCCAATCAGTGCGTTCTCGACGGTATTTATGCGCACGGAAAGGCCCACACGCGCCGCGTCTCCCCTCCCCCCCCCCCCTGAACCCCCCCTCCCCCCCTCCACCTCTCCACCCTCCCACCCACTTCATCCCCTTTCGATTTCATAACAACACAGGTCAGGTTGTCAAAAGGTCAAAGCTGAAAACCTCATGACCGCCAAGAGAAATCTGAACACCACACTACTGCAAGAGGTATAGAGCACCCGCATCAGCACCCGCATTTGCGGGGGCTCATGAGGATCTATACCTCTTGCTCAAAAGACTTCGCATTCTTGTTCCTTTGACGGGTGAGGATCTCTGACGTTGAAAAATTGACAATGATTTCAGCAACACAATTTGCCTCCACTAGCTACAAGTAGCTAACCTCGCTGCTTCTGTTTTTGCTATTTTTCCAGTGGAAATCACCGCCAAGTACAAGGACATCTGGCGGATCCAGCAGGTGTTCATCAAGGTCCCTGACGACAACCCCCACTTGGCCAGGAGGCTCGGGGTTGGGGTGCCTCACACCGTCGGGCATTGGTCATGGAAAATGGCGCCGGTAGGTCTGGGGCAAATGCATTGTCTACCCGTAATTTTCTTAACTCATTCTACCCCAAGACCGAAATCCCCAAACTTTGCCGTTGTCCTCTGAAGACTGCATTGCAGTGCAGGACACAGCTCGACCATGATAGTTCAAGGGTGATGCCAGAATAGCTTGGCGCCCGTAGGCGCCAAGCTATTCTGGCATCACCCTTGAACTATCATGGTCGATCATTATCTTCCTGTGGTGTGTCTGGGGTAGAATGAGTTAAGGGCCTGACAATGGTGCTTTGACTAAATGCAAAACCGCTGCGCCACCGCGTGCGCACTGCCGCCTCTAGCTCAGTTGTGATTCCGAATTGAGCTAGATGCGGTAGAGCGCGCGCGGTGGCGCAGCGGATTTCCATTTAGTCAAAGCACCATCGATAGGCCCCTTTGGTAATTTGCTACACTGGTGAGAAAAAGAATTGCGACATCACTGGAAAATTTACGAAACACTTGATGTGTATTGACATGCGAGATTAGACTTTACTAAACACTTGATGTGTATTGACATGCGAGTTTAGACTTTAATAAAACATTTGATGTGTATTGACATGCGAGTTTTAGACTTTACTAAACACTTGATGTGTATTGACATGCGAGTTTAGACTGTACTAAACACTTGATGTGTATTGACATGTGAATTTAGACTTTACTAAACACTTGATGTGTATTGACATGTGAGTTTAGACTGTACTAAACACTTGATGTGTATTGACATGTGAGTTTAGACTTACGGCTTTACGCTGTAAAGTCCAATATCACAGATCAGCGCACATTTATTGGAACGAAAAAAACTCGATACTGTGAAACGAGACACATAGTTAAAAAGATCTTTGGCCGTTGATCGAGCTTAAAACCTTTACTGGGGATTGATTGATTGTACATTGCTTAACGTCCCGACAGCAACAAGGCTTTCTCAGGACGTGCCTGCACTGCTTGTGAACAAAAAAAAAAACTAAACAGAACATTGAATGTATGTCGCCAGCCGGTCAAATACGTTAAATAAACCTAAAACATGGGGCCTAAATAAAGCTAAGACCATTTAACAACACACATCCAATATCAAGAGCTACAGGCAGTGCAGACAGTAGGGAGAGTTTTAAAAAGGCAAATACAGGTGAATGGATCTCGGGTAGACAGAAACACATGCCCCAGAATAGAGAGGAAAACTCACCCTGTGGGGCTGACCAGGGTGACCCTGGGAACTAAAAAGTACCTAACCCCACCCAAGTCCCCCAGGGCAGACCCGGGTGGGGGGTTTTCTGGGGAGCTGGGTGGCTCAATGGTAGAGCGTGTTGACTCTTGCCCAAACCTTCGTGGGTTCGAACCCAGGTGGGGTCAAAATTAATACAGGCCTCTTTTCAGTGCCCCGTCTTTGAAATCACTTACGTGGTGGACAAAAGACGTTAAACCCTAAAAGTTGTTTTTTGTTGTTTTTTTTTTTTAAAACAATTCCTACCTGATTATAAACGTGGGTTATTAGCTATGCCAGTGATGTCCACGGGCTTCATCCAGGAGTCACAATCCAGGTCAGCATCACCATATCGCGATACCTGGGCGCCGAAAATAACTCACACGTGCGCGTTAACTCATTCTACGATAACACCGAAATCCTCAAATTTTGCCGTCGTCCTCTCAAGACTGCATTGCAGTGCATGACACAGATCGACCATGATAGTTCAAGGTGATGTCAGAATAGCTTGGCGCCCATTGGCGCCAAGCTATTCTGGCATCACCCTTGAACTATCATGGTCGATCCTTATCTTGCTGTGGTGTGTCTGGGGTAGAAGGAGTTAAAGTAATGTTAAAATTACCTAGGCGTATTACCAAAAACAAAACACAAAAAAGCAAGACACCATAAGCAAAAATGTCCTGTCGCCGCCTCAAGCCTTAGTTGACTCGTGCACGGCCGTGCGCTGGTCAGCTAAAGCTAGAGTCAGCCACAGAACATTTTGCTCATTGGTTATCTGCTTGGGAGCCACTGATGAGAACGCGGTGTATCCGATTTTGCGATGTTCTGATGCGCGTAATACTGCGTGAATGCTGACCTGCATTGTAAATATTGGACGAAGATCATCACACGGCTGCACATTTTCTCAAGCTAAGATATATCTTTAAAAAGTAAAATGGTTCTTGCGTTGTCTTTCTCTTGTGCAGGGGTCCGCCTACAATAACGACGAGGGGTCCACGAAGCCGGTGGACTGTGGCGGCACCTCGCGGTACGGGCCCTTCGGGATGCTTGGCCTAGGGGCCCATGCGGCCATGGAGATGAACGAGTGGCCCTACATCACCGACAAAGGCTACGCTACCATCAAGGCGCTATGGGTCCCGCCCAACGACTTCGAGAACATTCTCCACAGGCGAACTATCACTATTGAGTGAGTCGGGTTCTAGTCTCCTCCACCCAGTAAACTTCAGATATCACAAAATTATTGGTTAGTAACCCCTCAACTGCCGAGAAAAAGTGAACTTGATCCAAATGCAAGAGGTCTAGATCTTGATGAGGCCCTGCGACTGCGGTGATCTTTGCCTCTTACTGAGACCCCTATGTGTCCGCTTTCTTTGGACAGTTGTGGCGTTTGCTCGTGTCCACGTTCTTTGGACAATCCAGACCAAAAAGGTGACTGCCAAGTGTGTAAAATGCAAAGAAGTACCCAACGGAGAAAGAAACACGCTTAGAAAAGACGGGTACAACACATTTGTGTTGTACCCGTCTTTTCTAAGCGTGTTTCTTTCTCCGTTGGGTAGTTCTTTGGACAGTCGTGGCGTTTGCTCGTTCAGTGAAGACAGATTTCAGAAAGTAATGTACGTCCGTTGGCAGTGAAGTGGTTATTTCTTATACAAAGTAATTTATGAGTATAGTCGCGGCCACTGAAAATGTGTTTTTGTATCCGAAGTTGGTTATATCCGATGTTGTTTTAGGTGAAGTAAGTTACATATACCGTAATCTCCGGGTATAACCAATCCCAATGGACCCCATTGTTCTTGTTGTTGTATCCGATGTTTGTTATGGGCAAAGTAATTTACGTTGACTCGGGAAAAAGAAAACTGCTGTTGGGACGTTTGAAAAAAGTGTTGCAATATCCGATCTGTGTTATATCCCACCTTGTATTAGTTGAAGTAAGTTGGAGTGTAGACAGGACACTTGGGGGAAAAAGTGTCTTTATACTCTAATATTGTTATTACAGACCTTTGTGTATTACTAAATTTATATGGCAGGATAATAATATATTACCTTTTTTACAATGTCTCAGTATATGTATGTATTTAAATTTGTCAGATCTGTATAGCGTTTAAATTTTTTAGTATTTTAATATGTCAATCTTAGTAGTAGAAGTCCGTTGCAGATTTAGTATGCTAGTATTATGAGATATTCACAGATTTTGTATTAGACTGTTCAATTATTTTTTAATTAATGTTTATTGGATGATTCTCTGTTCTGAGTGTCCCCACCCCCACCCCCGCCCCCCACCCCCGACCCCCACCCCACCCCCCTCACACAAACACACACCCCGTCCACAAAATTGTAATCGCCCTATAACACATTCGGCCCCAGGAGCGAAATCCCCACATTTTGAAGTTGCCCTCTGAAGGACTGTATTACAATTCTAGAGACAGATCGAGTATGGTAGTTTAAGGGTGGTGCCAGAATAGCTTGGCGCCTATGGGCGCCAAGCTATTCTGGCACCACCCTTAAACCATCATGCTCGATCCATATCTTAATTGCTGTGGCGTGTCGGGGCGGCATGAGGTAAGGACTAAAGAAAGTTTTGGGGAATTGAATTGAATTGTATTGAAATTGCTTTCAGGGCGTACGTAACGTTTGACAAGCATCGCCCCAAGCTGCCCACCTACCACCCGCCGCAACCCACCATCAGCTTCACCACCTTCGACCAGAGTCATAGCACCGGGCAGGAGTCCCGCTGGGTGAAATTATCAGCCACCATTCTCAGCCTGGACTACATCGACATGCACAATTGTAAGCGAGGGCTCGCCTACACCGCAGTAGCAACACGTCTTCGGGCCCACGAAGGCCGCAGTGGGCCCGAGCACCTTTGCTTACTGTGTATTGATTGATCGATTGATCCATCCATCCATCCATCCATCCATCCATCCATTATCCATCCATCCATCCATCCATCCATCCATCCATCCGTCCGTCCGCCCGTCCGTCCATCCGTCCGTCCGTCCATCCATCCATCAGTCCGCCCGTCCGTCAGTCCGCCCGTCAGTCAGTCCGCCCGTCCGGCAGTCCGCCCGTCCGTCAGTCCGCCCGTCCGTCCGTCCGTCATCCATCAGTCTGTCTGTCCGCCCGTCCATCCATCCATCTATCCGTCCATCCATTCATCCATCTGTCCGCCCGTCCATCCATCCATCCATCCATCCATCCATTCGTCCATCCATCCATCTGTCCGCCCGTCCGTCCGTCCGTCCGTCCATCCGTCCGTCCGTCCATCCATCCATCCATCCATCCATCCATCCATCCATCCATCCATCATCTGTCCGCCCGTCCGTCCATCCATCCATCTGTCCGCCCGTCCATCCATCCATCCATCCATCCATCCATCCATCCATCCATCCATCCATTCATTCATTCATTCATTCATTCATTCATTTATTTAGCACGTGTCAGCAAATATGACTGTGCATATTGTCCTAAAATTGACAGAGTCTGGACTTTCCAGTGCTTGCATGTGAACTGCTTTCAATATTTTTCTTGATAATTTCTTGCAGACATGGCGAGATACCGGCCCTACGTTCAAATGATGCAGAGGCTGCAGGGCACACTGATGGCCTAGAGAAGCGTGACCCAGTATAGCGCGATTTCGCCCAAAGTGCGAACCTCACGGTTAACTCACCATTACAAGAATCCTACCCATTGCTTTTGACGCCGTTCCGCTTTTATTGTCTAACAGAGCGAATGTGATGGCGTTACCGCAGTAGACAGATGGCCGTTCGAAATGTCTGTGATTCTGTGTACGTGATGCTTCTCGGCCGACAGTGCCGTTATTAACTCATTCAAGGTCGTGTCCGCATCAATAGTTGCGTAAGTGTCGTATAGCGTTGCCGCCGGCTCTCGCAGCTTTTGATTCGGGACGCCTTGAATAAGTTATTCATAACATTTTATTCTGTTTTGTGCTCTATATTCAGGTGATGTTCGACCTGTCGTATTTTGTAATGTGCTTTATCTCATTCTACCCCAACACCGAAATTCCCCAATTTTGCCGCTGTCCTTTGAAGACTGCACTCTAGTGCAGGACACAGATCGACCATGATAGTTCAATTGATTGATTGTTTGTACATTGCTTAACGTCCCGACAGCAACAAGGCTTTCTCAGGACGTGCCTGGACTGCTTGTGGAAAAAAATAAACAGAATATTGAATGTATGTCGCCAGCCGGCCCAATACTCATTCTACCCCAACACCGAAATCCCCAAATTTTGCCGTTGTCCTCTGAAGACTGCACTCTAGTGCAGGACACAGATCGACCATGATAGTTCAAGGGTGATGCCAGAAAAGCTTGGCGCCCATAGGCGCCAAGCTATTCTGGCATCACCCTTGAACTATCATGGTCGATCCTTATTTTGCTGTGGTGTGTCTGGGGTAGAATGGGTTAAATAAACCTACGACATGGGGCCTAAATAAAGCTAAGACCATTTAGCAACACACATCCAACATCAAGAGCTACAGACAGCGCAGACAGTAGGGAGAGTTTAAAAAAGGAAAATACAGGTGAATGGACCAAGGGTAGACAGAAACACATGCCCCAGAATAGAGGGGAAAACCCACCCTGTGGGGCTGACCAGGGTGACCCTGGGAACCAAAAAGTAGATAACGCCCTTCAAGTCTCCGAAGGCAGACCCGGGTGGGGTCATGATGGTTCAAGGGAGGTGCCAGAATAGCTTGGCGCCCGTAGGCGCCAAGCTATTCTGACATCACCCTTGAACTATCATGGTCGATCTTATCTTGCTGTGGTGTCAGTGTCTGGGGTAGAATGAGTTAAAGACAGCTGTACCCAGACTGTCTGCTTTGTAGACAGTTGCGTTCAAAATGTCTGCGTGACGTGTGTGCGGTACGACTCGACGACGTGCAGTCTGTCCGCTGTTTTGTATGCGGTGTATGTGCTCAGTTTAACGTCATCTTGCATTTCATCACATTTCAGTGTTTGACCGGGGGCGCCATGTAAATGTTCTAATACTGTTTATACAGCAATGTGTTTGTTGTCTCGTAGAAGGAAGTTTGGTCCAGTGTGCTTATTATTACCATATGCCATTATAATTATTTCAGTGTTCGGCCAGGGACGCCTCAGTTTTATATACTGACGAGCAAAAGAAATGCGACATTTTGGGAATCATCGGAAACACTTTAGTGTTTCCGATCATTCCTAAACTGTCTCATTTCTTTTGATCGTCAGTATATCTCATCAGTAACGTTTTAACGATGCCATTGTTGTTCTGTTCAAAGGAATTTACACGTCATTAGATTTCTGTGTATGGCCATGGTCGTGATTTAAATTGTATTGCTTTTTACGCAGCAATGTCGACGTCATCGTTGTCTTGTTGAAAAGAACTTTGGTTCATGTGATGTCCACTGACTGCAGTTGCCACAGGTCTTTCTGCGTCCTGCGTGATTGCCGTCTTGTTGCGTGTCGTTCTTGAAAGCGTTTTGTTTCAGGGGCGGAGAGATTCTCCGTTCGCTGAAAGCCTGTTGGCAGAATTGTGTCACTTATTAACTTGTTGTACCAACAACGGCGCTTCTTGTCTTGTGAGGAACACGTGTTCGTGGGTCTGCGGCCCACCTTCGCTCAGTAGTTTAACCCATTTAACCCGGCCCAAGGCCGCATTTCCAAATTGTTGGATGCGTCACATAACAAGTATGAACCAGTTACAGGTGATGGCAGACCGACCATGATAATTCATGGGTAGTGCTAGGTTAGCATGGCGCCTTCAGGTGCAGGGGGTGATGGCAGATCTACCATGATAATTCAAGGGCAGTGCCAGATTAGCTAACAATGATAATTCAAGGGTAGTGTCAGATTAGCTTGGCGCTTTGGTCGACAATGATAATTCAAGGGTGGTGCCAGATTAGCTTGGCGCGTTGGGGCTAAAAGGGTCATTTTAAGAGCAGTCATAGCACGCGCTCTGAAAACCTACTACCTTACATAGCACGCGCTCTGAAAACCTACTTCATGCATAGCACGCGCTCTGAAAACGTACTACCCTGCATACATAGCACGCGCTCTGAAAACCTACTACCATATTTGTATAATGACACTGGAATAATGTAACTATGCTGCCGAGCAAAAGAAATTTGACATTGAGCGATATGAAACACTGAAGTGTTTCCGATGATTCCAAAAATGTCGCATTTCTTTTGCTCGTCACAATAACTATCGTAACGGGTACGTCACTTTCCTTTCGTATTGTCAGGTAGACACATAGGTTACCTCCCTCCGATCCGCGCCGTATCACCGGTGCAGAGCGGATGGAGGGAGGTAACCTGTGTAAGCGCGAGGTAGGTCTGCTCTCGAACCATTCACCGTTGACCGCCGCCTGTGGGCCGGTGTCGAGGCGAACGTCATGTCGACATGATGCGTGGTGTCCTGTCACGACGTGCACACAAATATCATACCACACTGGTTGTCTCCGTCGATTCCCTACCGCTGTTTCAGCGGTAGCGAATGACGAGACACAACCAGTGTGACATCACAGGTGTGCGGGTGTTTTGTGACGGCGGTTGACCGCAGCAGTACGTCATGTTTATTGCGTCTCACGGTGACACTGTGTTGAAGGACTAGGGCAAAACAATGTACGCATAGGCCGCTACACAATTTCACTGCAAGAGGCATAGATCTTCATGTCTCCGAATCCTACAGTGGTAAACAGCTACTGGCCCGGAGCTCGTGAAAATCTGTCTCTCCGAATCCTGCCGTGAACAGCTACTGGAGCTCGTGAACATCTCATTGTCTCCTTCGGCGGAATTTCGTGAATTGTTTTGCGGTTCTAGTCCTTTCTCTGTGTGTTCTTGTTCTTGTTGTTGTTGTTGTTGTCGTTTTATAAGCAAGCTATTTGTCGTTTTGCCGTGAACAGACTATCACAATTACCAATAGTAGCCATTTTGCTTTAGCCAGTGTATTATTTATTTGCGGCCGCTGTGAGATGGCCATAGCCGTCTGCTAAACCCTAATAACTAAGTAGCTCATGTATTTACGGCATTGTGTTAACCCTTTGGGTGTCGGTAGCGGTTTTGTCGCGACGATTCCCGCAAGGAACCATCGCGACAAAAACCGCCACCGACACCGACGCAAAGGGTGTATTGGTACGCCGGTCTGCCATTTTGAACCTCAGTTAAGGGTGAAGAACTTAAAGTAAAGAAAACCACAGACCCGAGTTATTTTGTCAGCGGAGGGAGAAGAAAAGTAAAATATAATTATGGCCATATATCCATTTGCGACTGTCGAAATCTGATCTTGAAATGTTAATAAGGGTGTTTTCCCGTGTGAAAAGTACCTCCCCAGGAGAGGACCCCAAGGCCCCCTTCTAGTTCGTGCATCCTCTTCCTCCCCCCCCCCCTCTCCCGCCCCCAATTATTTTAATTGATCCGCCAATACACAGTTGATTGTTAGCTTGATTTTTTATTGTTGTAATAAACGATTCCAGGAATCAGAAGTAGGTCAAACACTGTGCGTCTTTATATTTAACTCATTCTACCCCAAGACCGAAATCCTTAAATCTTGCCGTTGTCCTCTCAAGGCTGCATTGCAGTGCAAGACACAGATCGACCATGATAGTTCAAGGGTGATGCCAGAATAGCTTGGCGCCCATAGGCGCCAAGCTATTCTGGCATCACCCTTGAACTGTCATGGTCGATCCTTATCTTGCTGTGGTGTGTCTGGGGTACAATGAGTTAAACAGTGGATTAAAAGCCCGGACAAACGTGAGATATCGCATGTTTGTCCGAGCCTTTAATCAACTGTTTACGTCAAAAGACTGGTTCGGGAATCGTATAATTATGCTAATATTTTTTTTTTTTTATTTTCTTTTCCAGATCTGATAATGAACTACGGGCCCTGGTACAAGCATATAATTAGCGGTTACTCGAGCACTGGCACTAGCACGGGCACGGGCACCACAGTCGGCAGTCCTGCAGGCACTCCCCCGGTGACCCCTGAACCCTAACCTCACCTACACCCCACCACTCATTCACCTGGTTCCCCTCCACCCCCCTTGCCCGGATCTCTAGATCCCCATGTGTACGTATGTACAGGTAGCCAAATTGATGTGACCAGAGCTACGGTCAATATATAGCGACTCCACGCCATGTAGGGGACAATAAATTGGCTACCTGTGTTTATATTACGCAGTCACCGGTATTGTGAGCGGTGCAGGTGGATGCGGCGCACGGGGGTTAACCCTTGGCTGTCGGTTGCGCTTTTTCCAAGTGTCGAGGTGATTCCTGTCGGACTCTAACCCTTCCTGTCGGAATCACCTCGACACAAAAAACGCTCCGGACAGCCACTGAAAGGATTAGCATCATAAAACTGTGGACTTCCATGGCGGCAAATATTGGTTTATGAGTAATCTGGTGTACCTTACCTATCGTCTGCGAGACACGAATTGTCGTCTGTATTGCACTCCTCCAAGTCTTAAGATCCAAAATCACAGAGCAAAACAAATATGAAGGCAAGTGTAATATAAGGCTAAAGTTACGTTTGCATAACGTGTGTAGTTAATAAGTTCATTACTTGCCGCTGCAGTCAACACAAACACAGAAAATTCAGTAACACAGACACTTCTATCGACTTTATTTATATAATGTAAGCGTTTTATATTTTTTAAGCGAGTAATACAGCAGTATATATAAAACGAAAAAGCAACATCAGTCATAATTAGTCAAAAGTATCGACACATCAACTTGAAATTAAAATTTTGGCTGTCGGTGGCACTTTTCAGTCGAGGCGATTCCTGTAGGACTGAAAGCGCTATCGACAGCTAAAGGGCTAAACATATCAAAGCTGTCAGTATTTTATGTGTATTTGATCTGCTTCCAAAGTTTGAGCCATGCAAAAAAATGTAACACTTTGATCACAGTGAATGTAGAAGAAAGCAATGTACTGCCGGTCAGTGTACATGTGTAGCAGTAAGCAATGTACTGGCGGTCAGTGTACATGTGTAGCGGTAAGCAATGTACTGCCGGTCAGTGTACATGTGTAGCAGTAAGCAATGTACTGACGGTCAGTGTACATGTGTAGCGGTAAGCAATATACTGCCGGTCAGTGTACATGTGTAGCGGTAAGCAATATACTGCCGGTCAGTGTACATGTGTAGCGGTAAGCAATATACTGGCGGCGGTCAGTGTACGTATAGCAGTAAGCAATATACTGCCGGTCAGTGTACGTATAGCAGTAAGCAATGTACTGCCGGTCAGTGTACATGTGTAGCAGTAAGCAATGTACTGACGGTCAGTGTACATGTGTAGCGGTAAGCAATATACTGCCGGTCAGTGTACATGTGTAGCGGTAAGCAATATACTGCCGGTCAGTGTACATGTGTAGCGGTAAGCAATATACTGGCTGTCAGTGTACGTATAGCAGTAAGCAATATACTGCCGGTCAGTGTACGTATAGCAGTAAGCAATGTACTGCCGGTCAGTGTACACGTGTAGTGGTTCCAGACACGGAGTTCATCATCACTGGCAGTGAAAGGGTTAATGTTCAGGTGTCTTACAGTGATGCTGCACAGATAGGACTAACTTTTGTTTAATTTTTCATAATTTTGGAGATGAGCTTTAACCGCTATATACCGGTTACTGGAGATAGGTTGACCAAGAAAGGGCAAGGGTAGTGAAGGCTTCAAGCTTATCAGACACAATGGTCAAACTATCATGGTCGTTTCTCATTTCCCCAGTGCCAGGCCTTTATGATTTAATCAAAGACTTTGTGTTTCTTTTGATTTTATTCTAAATTTATTAAACATGTTGTATTACAAGACTAGTGTAATGTTTACATGTACATTTTCGTTGTACAATTGTTAAAAATAAATAGCAAACTACTTTGCTCTGCCTCTGAATCCCAGTAAATGTAGGTGATGGATATATTATAATGCGTGTGTCTTTTGTGTATGCATGTGATGATGTGGGCCACTCACTTTGTAAATGTGTACGTGTGTGTTGGGGAGGAGGGAGGGCTCGATTCATCCCTTTGCGCATGCAGCCATCGGTACTGTTTACTCAGGACTAGTGGTTGAATGAAAAGAAAGACTTTTGAGGCGATGATTCCTGCACACATTAACCCTTTGGCTGTCAGTAGCAGTTTTGTCACAATGATTCCTGCAGGATGTCAGGGTGTTGTTATTCCTGTAGGGTGTCAGGGTGTTGTTATTCCTGTAGGATGTCAGGGTGTTGTTATTCCTGCCAGATGTCAGGGTGTTGTTATTCCTGTAGGATGTTAGGGTGTTGTTATTCCTGTAGGATGTCAGGGTGTTGTTATTCCTGTAGGATGTCAGGGTGTTGTTATTCCTGTAGGATGTCAGGGTGTTGTTATTCCTGCCAGATGTCAGGGTGTTGTTTTCCTGCCAGATGTCAGGGTGTTGTTATTCCTGCCAGATGTCAGGGTGTTGTTATTCCTGCCAGATGTCAGGGTGTTGTTATTCCTGCCGGATGTCAGGGTGTTGTTATTCCTGCCGGATGTCAGGGTGTTGCTATTCCTGCCGGATGTCAGGGTGTTGTTATTCCTGCCGGATGTCAGGGTGTTGTTATTCCTGCCGGATGTCAGGGTGTTGTTATTCCTGTAGGATGTCACGGTGTTGTTATTCCTGCAGGATGTCAGGGTGTTTTATTCCTGTAGGATGTCAGGGTGGTGTTATTCCTGCAGGATGTCACGGTATTGTTATTCCTGCAGGATGTTAAGGTGTTATTATTCCTGCAGGATGTTGTTATTCCTGCAGGATGTTAGTGTGCAGGATGTCAGGCTGTCGTTATTCCTGCAGGATGTTGTCATTCCTGCCGGATGTCGGGGTGTTGTTATTTCTGCCGGATGTCAGGGTGTTGTTATTCCTGCCGGATGTCAGGGCATTGTTATTCCTGCAGGATGTTGTTATTCCTATAGAATGTTAAGGTGTTGTTATTCCAGCAGGATAATAGGGTGTTGTTATTCCTGCAGTATGTCACGGTAATGTTATTCCTGCAGGATACCAGGGTTTGTTATTCCTGCAGGATGTCAGGGTGTTGTTATTCCTGCAGGATGTTAGGGTGTTGTTATTCCTGCAGGATGTCAGAGTGTTGTTATTCCTGCAGCATGTTAGGGTGTTGTTATTCCTGCCGGATGTCAGGGTGTTGTTATTCCTGCCGGAATCATCGTAAGAAAAACCTCTACCAACAGCCGAACGGTTAATGTGTGCATTTGCCTTTAATAAACGCAAAGAGGTAACTTTAAAATTGTGTTTTTCAACCCCATGAGCATCTACCCATTACCTAGCAACACACACACAAACACCACACTGAATATCATAATGGTTTCAAATTTATTCCTTTACTATTTCATTACAGATGTAAATTAATTTCATCAACCAGCGAGTGCGAGTGGCAACAAAGTTTGCCACAGAACAGCATGCGCCCTCTATCACACCCAGTACAGCCCATCCTCCCCAACCCACTCATTCCACCCGCACACACATTAACCCATTTAAGGCCACAGCCACATTTCCCAACTTCTGAACCACTCGGTGTTAGACTACAATTACTTCCACACCCCAAGTTTCCAGACCAAGTAGTTCTGGCCTCTAAAATATTAAATTTTTCTCTAAAATGTATTTTTTCGAAAAATACTTACCGATGCCATTACTACATGGAACAACCTATAGCTAGCGTAATTTTAGCCCAAAAACTTACGATGTGTACCCTTAGAGCCAGGGGAGGCCACCAAGGGTACCATGGTCTAGTACCCGGGTAGCCTCCCTTACCCCGCCGACAGGTGAGCGCCAGCTCACTACCAATCCAACCAGTTCTTTCATTTGACTGAGGAGCGGCTAGCGGGGCAGGTGGGAGGGTCATCCGAGTAATGGCATCGGTAAGTATTTTTCGAAAAAATACATTTTAGAGAAAAATTTAATTTGTTTCCTCAAAAACATTACCGATGCCATTACTACATGGAGAATGGCGAAGAGGAGGAGGGTGCCGCGTAACTCAGTGACTGACTGAGCTAGCCAGCCCCGTCCTCCCCGGCGCAAGCTCCCGATAATTTTAGCTAAAGGATTACCAACAGCACCGAAGGTGCCGGGAGGGAGTGTTGCGCCGCCGCGATGTCCCCCACCAGGGCCAGGTTGTCTCGCTGGCCAACCAGGTGACGGAGGTAGAACCGGGTGAAGGTCGACTCGGTCCGCCAGCCTATGGCAGCCAGACTGTCTCGGACAGCGCAGTAGCGGGCAAACGTGACGCTAGCAGCCATGGCTCTGACCTCGTGGGCCCGGAAGAGTAGCCGTTAGACAGCGTCGGGGCAGAGGTCCTGGTAGGCGGAGCACATCACCCATCTAGCCAGGAAGATCGTCTGGGCTGAGATGACTGTCTACCTGGGGACAGAGAAAACAAAGGAGGCGGGTGCGTCCCTGGCGTAGCGGCTTGGTACGGCGTAGGTACACACGTAAGGCTCCCATCGGGACGTGTTGTCTGACTTCCTCGTAGGGGTCGATCGGCGTAAGCGATCGGACAGTGATCACCTGTGGGGCTGTCAGCGGGGACTGGTTCAGGGCCAGGAAGGCCGAGTCCGATAGTAGCTGCACGGGGTCATCCGACCTGCACTGCAGTCAGGCGGGGGCGCGGAAGGCGCGGGCAGCTCGCTCAATCTGGAGGGTGTGGCTACGGTGAGCAGAAGCCAGTCTTCGTGTAGCGTCGGCCAGGCTTGCTAGGGGAAGCGGCTCGTACGCTAGCGTTCATCCAGAAGAGTATCCAGGGTAAATCCCCGCGCGGGATCAGGGAGCGGAGGGCAGGTCACTGTGTGCCGACGAGGGGCAAGGTGTTCCGCTCGGCCCTGGCGCCGGTAAGCGTCGGCGATCATAGAGGTAACCCCTGAGGTGATTGGTGTCAAGTGCTGTTCGGCGAAGCCAGGAAGAACTCCGCCAGCGGCGGGAAGTCAGATCGGTAGTGGAGAGGCAACGGAGGACGCACCAAGGTCCCAGAACTCTCCACCTTTCCTCTTAGACACGCAGGGTCGAGGATCCACGGCCTGAAGCGATAGCTGTCACTGCCTCACTCGAGAATTCCAGAGGCGAGAGCTCGCCATCCAAACTCCAAGCGTGTAGCAGGAGTCTCCCAGAGCACGGAAGGAGAGGGCCTGGCGCGGTAGCTAGAGCATCGTGCGAGGAGCAGGAAGCCGGAGTGAGGGGCCCGTGGCCAGGATCAGGAGCGCAGGGTCTGGTCCAGCAGAACGGCGCTCCCAGCAACCGGATCGCGTAGCATCCCTGCGCTAGAGAAGCACCTTGGGGACAAGGACTGAGGGAGGGTAAGTGGAAGCGCAGAGGCCGTCCCAGAGAGGGGTAGCGCAACGGCCGCCCCGGCTAGGGGTTTCGGGACGGTTGAGACGAGGAGGGGGGAGCTGAAGGTCCCACCCTGTCGCGAAGAACGAAGAGGGGGGAGGGGGGCTCCCACGTGGCGCAGAACATCCGGGGGACGACCAGGCGAAGCGTCTCTTCCTCTTACTCCTCACTTGGCGCGGAGACGGAGACCGTTCCCGGAGGGGAAGCCCGCAAGGACAAGCAGGTGGCCGTGAAGTATCTCGCTCGGGAGAGACGCGGCGATCCTGCACCCACGGCGGCACCGGTAAGAAGAAGGCAGAGGAAGGGGAGCAGGTCCCGTCCTGCTTCCGAACGTAGGACATGCCAGAGGATTAGTCGGAACGACGATCAGGTCCTGATGTCCGAAGTCGGTCTCCAAGGGAGGAGAGCAGCCGAATCGCCTGAAACTCCAACCAGTTGAAGGCTTGACCGCAAGGACCGGAAGGCAGCTGCCGGAAGCCGTGGCACGTCGGCAGCAGGAGCGCACCCCAGCCGTAACGACTGGCGTCAACGCAAGGGACAACTGGGGGGGAAGGCGAGGAGAGGGACTCCAGGCGCAAGACTGGCAGGGACCGCCGAAGGGAGCCTCGATGTCTCCGGTCGAGGGCGCCAGCGAAGGAGTAGGTGAAGGGGAAGCGGGTGCAACCAGAACCGACCAAGGGGAAGGAGATCCGCAGCGGTGCTCACTAGGCCAGAGCTGCAACCAGTGTCTGGCGGAGACTGTCTCCTGCGGTGCACCAAGACGCGCCAGGTTCGCCAACTTCTGCGTCCTCAGTTCCGGGAGTCACACTCGACGAGATCCGTCAGGAACTCCAACCACGGCGAGCAAAGCGGCGGGACAGAGCGAGAACCAAGGTGCCTAAGACTACGAAGCCGCAGGTGTCGAGGAGTCCAGGAGGCGTCTCGTAGCTGTTCCCGGGAGGGAGCCGACCGGAGGCGCCGGAGCAGATCGTCGACAAGTTCGAGGAAGGCTCGACGAAGTCCGCGTGGCCGTGGCTTTGCAGACGCCGACCAAGAGACGGCCGAAGACCCAGCGGAGGCTGCGGGCGACGGCGGAACGGTCGGGACACCGTCGAAGTTAGGCGCAGAAGCGTCTGGAACTGGAAGCACTGGAACGAGAGTGTGGGCGCCCGCTAAATCCCGGCAGACAGGGAAGCTCAAGGGAGGAACCTCGGCGCGAAGGCTCAGCAGTCTCGAAGGAGGGAGGCGCCGCTAGGAACTCGTGCCAAGCTGAAGGCGAGGTCGGGTACCGCCAGTGGCCGTGCCAGGCCAGGCAGGGGGCAGAGGCGGAGTCGGGGGGTGGGCGGGCGCGGCGGGCGGCAAAGACGCGCAGAAAGGTCAGCGACTCTGGAAGGGCGGGTGTCCATCGGGTCCGGCGATCCGGGTGGCTGGAAGCGGGAGGAGGTGAAGCGGGCCGACGAAGAATCTCAACGCATCCTTCACCAACTGCCAGGACCGAAGGAGGGGATGTCGAGCGGAGCCTGTCGCAGCTGTCTCCGTAGGTCCAGCAGGAGGTAGGGGGGGACGACGAGCACAGTAGGCGCGGCGTCGGCGCATCGAAGACCCAAGCGTTGACACGCCGCTAGGAGGCGGTACTTCCTCTCCACAGCCAGAGCAAGGAGGGGCCCGAACAGCGGCGAGAAGGAGAAGAGCCAGCTCCAGGTAGACGAGTGCTCGCTTGGCCAAGTCGAGGGATCCAGCACAGGCGAGAGCGTCGCGGAGGGGAACGTCGTCCGAATCCGACAGGGAGGAAGCAACGGCGCGAGGCACGAATCCACCAGCTGCTGCTGATCGGCAGGAACCACTGCGGCGAGGCAGAAGCAAGGCCTGTGCATGTCCGGCGTCCAGCTGCGCGGAAGGCGATGTCCAATCCACCGACCGGCGAGTGACGGCGACGAAGAACCCGCGTCGGAGCCTGGATCCTGTCGCAGAGGCGGAGAAGGAGACCCGAACCCTTGAACCTCGGGGCGTGGCAGGGACGAACCTCTAGGGGGGAGAACAACGTCCAAGCGGGCGACGGGGAAGGCGTCGGCTTGAGAAGACGCGAGACAGCAGAGGTGCAGTGCGTCGAGCGAGGGAAGAGTCTCCGTCCTGGGCGTCCTGGACGCAGGGTCAAGGACGTAGAAGAGAACACCCGGAGGTAGAACGGGGGGAGCCGAGTCAGAATCCGCCAGAGCGAGTCGAAGGCAGCGATCCACATCGATGGGCAGAGCAGGAGGCCGACGCACCAGGAGCTGGAGAGGCGGAAGCCGCTGTCAGACGAGGCAAGACCAGGGCGAGCGGCCTGAGCCGGCGCGGAAGGCAAGACCGACGAGAGGAGCGTCCGTACGAAGGAAGGTGGAACCCGTGGCCGACGGCGTGAAGGGGGAGGGGAGCGGGGAGGGAGGGGAAAGGGTGCCGGGGACGGGGGGGGGGGGGGGGGGGGGGGGGGGGGGAAGGGACGACGCCGGAGGCGAGCAGCACGGGAGACCGACGAGGAGGGCGACATCCGCGAAGCTGAAGCGACGAGCGAAGAGAAGGCGAGAACCGAAGACGCAGGGCTGCGGGTCCGGGCTGTAGGACGCCGAAACCAGGGGGGCGTCCGCAGGCGAGGGGCGAGGCGCCGAGTCCAGGCGGTCGCGAACCCGGAGTCGCAAGCAGAGGGAAGCAGCGTTCAGTTCTGCCAGAGGTCTTGTGAGGCTTGGGTTCCGCAAGGCGGGGCGAGCTAGCTCGCTGCGGACCTGGCTCGAGCGAGCTGGTGCGCAAGGGGGGATCAAGGCGTCCCCCAACGTAGAATGTTGGGGTTGTTTTCCGCAGAGCGGGGCGAGCGGACTCGCTGCGGACCTGACTCGAGAGAGTGGGTGCGCAAGGGGGGAGCCTTGTCTGCCGTCCCCCAACGGCAGCGAAGTGTGTTCCTGCTGAATCCGGGGCCGAAGCATGCTTGCGGGGGCGGGCGGACTGCCACGCCGTAGGCTCCGCCACTGGGAGTGTCAAGGTCCTCTACCCAGAGCGCAGACATCACGGGAGGGTCCCGAAGCGTAGCCAGCGCCGGGGAGGTAGATCGCATGCTTGTAACTCGGCCACAGCCAGTCGCCAGATGGTGTGCAGATGCGGGCTTGAGCACTGCAACATAGTGAAAAACAACGAAGCGACTGGTCCTAGGAGAGGGCCACGTTCCCCGAAACTAGTTAGTTATAAGGGTATAACGCCGAGCAGGCGACTAAGGCCATCTCACCGCGGTCCCCTGAAAAACCGCGCACACTTCCACCCTTCCCCACTATCCTGTTTAGAGCCATATCGCTTTCCCAAAAACAACGAAAAAGCAAGGATGCCGGCGCACGCCGCCAGAGGCGCGGCGCTGGCAAAAATTGAGACCTTACCTGGACATCTCGCAAGGGACAGGGGAAGGTAGCACCTGTAGTTGAAGAAGAAACGCCCACGCGGTAGAGGCCCAGAAGCATCCAGAAGAGGAAGGCTGGGTCCGCGACGAAGGTCCCGGGCGCACCACTGGCGAACTTGACCGGCGAAGCCGACGTAACTCTCAAGCCGCTGAACCGAAGCAGGACAGCGCTCCCAGGCGGGACGAAGGCCAGCCCCACGGCCCAGGGACCTATCTTCCGGCCGCGACGCAAGAAGCACCCGTGACACCCACTTCTTAAGCCACAGCGGGCGACGCGCAGGCCGGGAACGAAGCCACACGAACGAAGTCGAAGGTCCTGACGAAGGACTAAATCTGACCCAACACAGCCGACGGCACACACAAGGTCAGAAGTTCCAAGGCAAGCGAAGCACCCGCCGGAACAGAGTTCACCGTTGAAGGCCAACGCTTGAACCAACACAGCCGTCGGTACACACAAGGACCGAAGTTCCAAGGCAAAGCGAAGCACAGGCCGGGAACGAAGCTCACTGTCGAAGGTCCAAGTACACTTGAACCATACACAGCCGCCGGTACACCCAAGGTCAGAGGTCCAAGGCAAGGCGAACACCGGCCGTGAACGAATCTCACTGCAAGTCCAAGAACACTTGAACCACACACAGCCGACGGTACACACAAGGCCAGAAAGTTCCAAGGCAAGGCGAAAGCACAGGCCGGGAACGAAGTGCACTGTCAAAGTCTAAGTACTCTTGAACCAACACAGCCGACGGTACACAGACGGCCAGAAAGTTCCAAGGCATGGTAAAGCACCGGCCGGGAACGAAGCGCACTGAACCGGTTCTCTCGCTCACACCAAGTCTATTCCGTCTCTGAAAGTCACAGCGCAGAGACTACGAACGATCCTTTCTCTCTTCTAATCTCTTTTTCGAAGGGCACACAAAGCAGAAGCTCCAAGGCACAGGCTAGGTAGCAAGACAGAAGGCTAAGCAAGCCGACCACTACATAGCCAAGTTAGAAGCAGAGGGCTAAGCAGACACGTCTGCACGCTGCAAGCTAAAGGAAAGAACTGGTTGGATTGGTAGTGAGCTGGCGCTCACCTGTCGGCGGGGTAAGGGAGGCTACCCGGGTACTAGACCATGGTACCCTTGGTGGCCTCCCCTGGCTCTAAGGGTACACATCGTAAGTTTTTGGGCTAAAATTACGCTAGCTATAGGTTGTTCCATGTAGTAATGGCATCGGTAATGTTTTTGAGGAAACAACTGCATATTATTTGGATCTCCACTGTTATTCGTTTGTTTTGCATGTGTTAAAAACTCGGTTCGACTAACATATCATTTTCACAAATAGGAATACTTTGAGCTGTCTAAACATTCGCCCAATCAAACAGACCACAGCTGCGGCCATTTGCAAGCGGAAACAAGACTTCCCGTTTTTTGACTGAGCTCGGGACATGGAAATGGTTGGGGTGCAACAACTATGTACTAGCTGCAAATGAATCAACCTTGATATATTCATGAGTAGTGCCAGATGGCACCAAGCTACTCTGGCACCACCTTTGAATTATCATGGTTGATCTATCTCCTGCTGTAGTGTGTTGGGGTTAAATGGGTTAACTACCAAGACAGTAAAGTAATTCTTACATTTTATGTCATTAACTACTTCACTCCAAGTGGACACAGACTGTGTTTTCATAATCTATGTGCATTCAACATCAAAGATCCACAACCATCAATGGAACACAGACCCTCATGAACCCCAGCAACTATACCATATCCACATGTAGCGTGCCAGAGATTTAATGTGTTATACTAACCAATTCATCCTGATGCACTACGTCATGAAACTAATTTGGCTATGATAGTTCAAGGGTGGTGCCAGAATAGTTTGGCGCCTCAGGCGCCAAGCTATTCTGGCACCACCCTTGGACCTAAAATGGTTGATCTATCTGCTAGTCTGTAATGTGGCCTTCATAGCAATATAGGCAGATTTTGATTTTTTTTTAAATCAGCCTCAGGACGTAATGGGTCATCCTGTGTATGTACACCCTGTTTACAATCCTCTGCGGAAAACCACCATTAACTTCTCTCCCTCTCACAGTCACACATACACCCACACACACACATACACCCAACCCACACAGCCACACAACATGCACACACATTCAGTGATCATATCAACTACGCTGATGCAACATTCACCCAGAATATCTCGACATTTCTCCATTTGTCTGCCGATGTTCTCAAGTCCGCGCCTTTCTTTTCGCTTCTATCGCTCTCAGCTGCTGACCTGCAAAGAGACATGACATTCTTTCATTCAAGTACATGGAGCGTGACACAAGCAGCTGCTGACCTGCAAAGAGACATGACATTCTTTCATTCAAGTACATGGAGCGTGACACAAGGACATAATTATTAACCACTTCTCTGCCAGCACTGCCCAAGGAAGACGGACACAAAAAGGTGTCAGCAAGACATAGATCCTCATCAGCCCTCACAACTACGAGGGCTCATGAGGATCTATGCCTCTTGCAGCTGTATGGTGTTCATTTTCTCAGCTGTCCAAGGGTTAAAGCACAGCAGCGGCAAAAACTGCCTCCTGTGTGTGCTGTTTTACGGTTTAAACTTGGTCAGGAGGAAGATGAAGTATGTCGACGTATACCTCTAAACTTGGTCAGGAGGTAGATGAAGTATGTACAGGTATACCTCTAAACTTGGTCAGGAGGAAGATGAAGTATATACACGTATACCTCTAAATATCTGACTTTACTTATTTAGCCCCAAAGCACAACAGCCGGAGATGGATCAACCGTGATAACTCCAGAGTAGTGCCAGATTAGCTTGGCACCTCTAGGCGCCAACCTAATCTGGCACTACCCTTGAATTATCATAGACAACCCATCTCTTTCAGCTGGCACATAGTCTTTAGGTGACACTTCCACAATTGTGGAAAGCACCCATGGGGTTAAATGGGTTAACTTTCATAACACTGACAGGGATTAGAATGTCTTTATCCTTTATAACACTGACAGGGATAGGAATGTCTTTATCCTTTACAACACTGACAGGGATTAGAATGTCTTTATCCTTTATAACACTGACAGGGATTAGAATGTCTTTATCCTTTACAACACTGACAGGGATTAGAATGTCTTTATCCTTTATAACACCGACAGGGTTTAGTATGTCTTTATCCTTTATAACACTGACAGGGATTAGAATGTCTTTATCCTTTACAACACTGACAGGGATTAGAATGTCTTTATCCTTTATAACACCGACAGGGTTTAGTATGTCTTTATCCTTTATAACACTGACAGGGATTAGAATGTCTTTATCCTTTATAACACTGACAGGGATTAGAATGTTTTTATCCTTTATAACACTGACAGGGATTAGAATGTCTTTATCCTTTATAACACTGACAGGGATTAGAATGTCTTTATCCTTTATAACACTGACAGGGATTAGAATGTCTTTATCCTTTACAACACTGACAGGGATTAGAATGTCTTTATCCTTTATAACACCGACAGGGTTTAGTATGTCTTTATCCTTTATAACACTGACAGGGATTAGAATGTCTTTATCCTTTATAACACTGACAGGGATTAGAATGTTTTATCCTTTATAACACTGACAGGGATTAGAATGTCTTTATCCTTTATAACACTGACAGAGATTAGAATGTCTTTATCCTTTATAACACTGGCAGGGTTTAGTGTGTCTTTATCCTTTATAACACTGACAGGGATTAGTATGTCTTTATCCTTTACAACACTGACAGGGATTAGAATGTCTTTATCCTTTACAACACTGACAGGGATTAGAATGTCTTTATCCTTTACAACACTGACAGGGATTAGAATGTCTTTATCCTTTACAACACTGACAGGGTTTAGTATGTCTTTATCCTTTATAACACTGACAGGGTTTAATATGTCTATCCTTTATTATTTATAACACTGACAGGGTTTAGAATGTCTATCCTTTATAACACTGAAAGGGTTTAGTACGTCTTTATCCTTTATAACACTGACAGGGTTTAGTATGTCTTCATCCTTTATAAAACTGACATGGTTCAGTATGTCTATCCTTTATAACACTGACAGGGTTTAGAATGTCTTTATCCTTTATAACGCTGATGGGTTGATGAACTATACCCCAGCTCCTACTAGAGGGCAAGTTTTCTTGGCTGCATGACAGGAAGAATTAAAACTGAACAGTCTTCTGTTTGATCAACTATTGTCCAGTGTAGTGAAGTGTAAATGACTCACTCGGGATTCGCTTGATGTGTTTGGAGTAGAGCATCTTCTGCCGGAAGTCGGCCACATTCTGTGATACAGGACCCGACTGACGCTTGCACGTGCTCAATGCAATCACAGTCACATCTCCGACTCTGGGGGAAAATATAATAAATAAGGAAATTAGCTCTACATTTCAAGTATTGACTCATAATAACAGGATATGAACTGTCCATGACAGTGCAAGGGTAGTGCCAGAACTTCAGGGCGCCTCACAGTGCCAAGCTGTTCTGGCACCACCCTACTCTTTGGAAAATGTACATTATAGGATGGGTCTGGTACAAAAGCTACATAAGCCATTCAATGAGCACATATACACTCAATGCAATGCTATGCCCTTGAGTACATTTACCAGTCGACACACTACACTCTACCCCATCAGTCTAACTTCCCCCAAGTACGCAAGACACACAAAACAACATGAGAGCTGTCCTCGCTGTCAATGGTCTGTACCTTTTGTCTTTGACCTGATTCTGATGTTGAATTATCTCCTATTGAAAAAGTCTCGCAGATCTGCCAATGCATCAGTGAGTTCTATAAGGGGCGCAGGACATGCACGTCATTGATTTGTCAAGGCAAGTTTTAGTTTTTACGTAATTTTATATTTTACGTGACATGAATTTCACTTTCGCTTCATAGGCTAGGCTTGAGAAAATGGTGACAAAACTAGAACTTCATGGTACAATTCAGTCTTGCTATAATTTGTGTGAAAGCAGGTTGACTTTACCTAGCTACATGATATACTAAGTACACGGGTCACCTGCATGCTCTTCTGAAAGCGCGCCGATGTATGTGTGCGTGTTAGTGCGTGCATGCGCACGCGCTCCAAACATCTCCAAGAGGCACAGATCCTCATGCGCCCTCCAGGTGCATGAGGATCTATTCCTCCTGGATATGCGCGCATGTTTGTGTGAAAGAGAGAGCCGCGCGCACAAGAGAGAATGATGTCATATTTAGAGTATTATGTCAGTGTCTGCGTGGTGACGGAGTTGCCTCTTTTACGTAACCGCCACTGTCTGACTTCTCTAGAAGTAAAGGTTTTTTTAGTGTTTTAATTCTTTTCTGAAAAGAATTAATTTTTACTAAAGAAGTTGAAAGGATACAAAGCTGGTTAACGAACTCATCCAATGTCTTTCTCCAAACTAGCTATATGCAAAAGTTCAAGTAAATATGACAAAAATTACGGACTCTAATCTGGGTCAACCAAATTCCTATAAACGGTTGTTTATGTCTTCAATGAGACATTCAATTACAATATGCTCAGAGGCTCTCTTAGCTACCCACTTAAGAAAGTATTTCGCCAAGATTCAAGCTTGAGTGTACAGAAATATCGAAGATTCTCTTGTTTACATACATAGGCACACACATACATATACACATACATACACATACGACGCTTCGCGCCAAATTACGTTCAGCAGCGAGGTTAGCGCAACTAGACATGACGTAATTTTTATCTTGTTACTTCAATTGTTAGAGGTTTAGCCTGCCCACCTTTGACATCATGGACATGCTATTAAATTCACCCCACCGCGACCCGTCCTAAAAATTCTCTTCTATAAATAGAAGATACTTAAAAATAAGCGAACAGGATTGTAAAACAACATGAAAGAACTTCTGTCAGTCACAAATTTCAACAAGAGGCTGTCAGAAGTACTCTATGCAAAAATGTTGATAAATAACTACAATTATTGGCATTTTATGCACATGTCGACCTCTTGTGACCCTTGACCTTTTCCGAGGAGTCATCCAAATTAGTATGCATGGATAGGTCTTACCATCAGGTATCTCTGTAGCAAGTTTGGGTTTGAAGTTGTAAATAGTAATTGAGAAAAAAACATTTCTTGTCAAAATATGACTATTTTTTTAACCTATTTCCTGAGCGCTTGTGATCCTTGACCTTTCCGAAGGGTCATCCAAATCAGTATGTGTAGATAGGTCTTACCATCAGCTCTGTGGCACATTTGGGTTTGAAGTTGTGAATAGTATTTGAGAAAAACATCTTTTGTCAAAATATGGCGATTTTGGACCAATTTCTTGAGCTCGTGTCCATTGACCTTTCCGAGGGACCAACCAATTAGTATGCATATAAAGATCTTACCATCAGGTATCTTTGTACCAAGTTTGGGTTTGAAGTTGTGCATAGTAACTATTTGAGAAAAAACATTTTTTTGTAAAGATATGGTGATTTTTTACCTATTTTTTTGAGCTCTTGTAATCTTTACCTTTCTGAGGGATCAATCAAATTAGTGTGCGTATAAAGGTCCTACCATCAGGTATCTTTGTACCAAGTTTGGGTTCGAAGTTGTGAATAGTTTTTTTAGCAAAATTAAATTATGTCCAAAAATAGTTATTTTTTAATATATTTCCTGATCCCTTGTGACCTTGACCTTTGTGAGAGATCACTGAAATTAGTATGTTGAGAAAGGTCTTCCCACAAAGTATCCTTGGGCCAAGTTTGAAGACTGTAGCTTGCATATTTTCCGAGAAAATGCCAACATTAAAGTTTACCACGGATGATGGCGGACGGATGACCACTGGCCCAAAACACAAAAGAAAAATTTAAGTTTTGTTAGCTGTTTTACAAATGACTCCGAAGAAGTGGTGCATAAAATTGTCTGATTTTCACACCTAGGGCATACAGGTCACAATTGTACACAAACCAAGGGGAATCACTCAGCGCTGGACAGACAAACAGTTAGATCCCCTGCCCCCGCCTATCAGGCACCCAATCGCCAGCCCGCAGAGAAATATGCAGGTGTAGAACCAGACGATCATCTACATCCTCTTGGCTGTATGTATGTAGAGGATGTAGATGATCGTCTTGTTCTATATCTGCGTATTTCTCTGTGGGCTGGCGATTGGGTGCCTGATAGGCGGGGGCAGGGGATCTAACTGTTTGTCTGTCCAGCGCTGAGCGATTCCCCTTGGTTTGTGTACAATTCTGCCAACGCTAGCTTCACCTATCTGGTTTGTGAGGTCACAATTGACCTAATCGTACTCGACAGCCGAGAAAAACTGTAGGCTTATGTAAATACCTTATACGAAAAATCATGTGATTATTATTTAGAAGAATGTTTTCTTTCATAAAAAAAGATTCAATTGTTTTAAGATTAACCCATATAATTCATGAAATTAATCCCGAAAATATATATTTTTATAAAATATTTAATTATCACTCAAAAAGTTCTAGAGGTGCAATGCTGGTTAACCCATATCGTACTGAGGCTAAACGCTTCAAATTTGTACACTGCCATATGCAAGCTACATTATAGTACTTACAGATAAGGATATAGACCAATGGCTTTAGTTCAAGGGTGGTGCCAGAATAGCTTGGCGCCTATAGGCGCCAAGCTATTTTGGCACTACCCTTGAACTATTTTAGTCAAGCTTATTTCACACACTGGTGTATTCCGAATGATAAGGGTTAACGAACTCATTCAATATCTCCCTTTTATCTAGTTATATGCAAAATATCTAGTAAAAATAAGGAAAATTACGGACTCCAGTGTGGATTAACTGTTTTTTGCGAAACGGCCATTTCTCACCAATGAGCATCTTAATCAAAACATCAAAAAAAAAGGTCTTGAGATAATTCTCTTAGGGATAATATCCTAAAATCTCAAGCTTGTCCATCTTCAAACGTGGGCTCTAGTCGCTGTCACATACACACACAAACACACATACAGCGCTTTGGCATCCAAAAGACATTCTCTAGTAAGGTTTACAATACAATACAATACAATACAATAATACTTTATTAATCCCTCATGGGGAAATTCACATTTTTGCCACCACAGGTGCTGCTTACATTCACTCACTCGCTCATTCCACAAATTACAATCACAGAGCTACACAATGGACAATGGCTCTGGACGGGTGAAGCCCGTCGCCAAGGCATCTAATGGCCAGCGCCAGTGGCCTCATCCCGACCCGAACCTCCCTGACAAAAACAGAATACCGCTAAGACAGCCCTATGCCCCCTTAACACATGACTATTATAATGTTCTTTATTACGGAAGTTCCTACTTGGCTAAAACTAGTACATAAAACAAGTTAACAACAGAAACAAAATACCCGCGTCGATACGGAGAAGATCTCCGATCTAGGCAACATAAAACTGAACAACGGTCAAACAGCACCTGGGGGCCCGTCGCCGCCATAGTACAGCGCCAGTGTTCAGACAGTCGCTCCGGCATAAACAGTCACCACCTTACTAGTATATAACTTCATAGTTTGCGTAGCTAGACGTGACGTCATTTCTTATCTTGTTACTTCTTTGCCAGAATTTCTGCCCCGCATGCCAAAAATGCCATGTCCATGCTAAGGAATGCGCTCCAACCAGCCCCTTGTCAAAGTCTACTGTATTTTCAATATAGTAGAAAAAAAACAATAACAAAACAGCTCTACTGTCAAGAAAAGACATGCCTGACCTCGCACATTTCCTTTTCCTTGTTTTAAACATTTCTTTATCAGCTTATTACAATAATATTACAATTACAATACACTTTAATCTGTACTTTAAACACTTGAATCAAATCTCTCTGTAGTATGGCACTGTAAATATACGTGCAAATCTCTCTGTAGTATGGCACTGTAAATATATATCATATATGTGACCCTCTCTCACGAAATCAGTCTTAACTTGCATTTTGGGTGTTTTGAGATATATACATTTCTGAAATGTACAGAGCCTGCTGATTAATTTGATATATGAATGAATGCTGTAGTGCAAAAATTGTAGAAGTTATTAGGGTTTAAAGTTGTTAAATGCACCGGTGGCCATTTTGAGAAAACAGCCTGCAAAGTTTATGTGTGCATGTCTTGCACACCTACCTTAGCAACGGGGGTTCAAAGTCAACCAATCAACCTGATATTTTACATGGTGGTTCAGTTAGTCCATCACTATGTGTAAAACCTCACATTAAGTTGCTAGCTAGTCAGGATCTTGTGATAAATAGCCCCCAAAAGTGCCATACCTAATGTAAACATGACAGATTTGGGGGAAAAATGCATTTTCATATTTTGCTATCAAACTCAAGGCATAAATAATTTCAATTCTGTTTGAGCATAAAAGTATATTGCTATAATATATTTAGGCAAAACATGTATGAAAATGCTGTGTAGCACTCTTATTTAGTGGCAAATGTTATCTAAAATTAGATTGCGGACGCGTTCAAGGAACGTGAAAACCACCATCACCAAGGCAAAATAAAAACCATCATTACAAAGACTGAATACAATTTACATCCAATTTATGAAGTTGCCAATCACTTTATTTCATTGTTTGTCATTTAAACCCACTTATAATTGATTCAAACTGAAAAGGACACTAGACAGAAATTATCCTTAAAACATGCAAAACAGAAGTCACAGTCGGCTGCCTGTTGTCCCAGACTGAAATGAATACTATTTACTACCACTACCCTGCAAAATGAAGTCACAAAAGCTAAAAACAAATCTACAAACTGAGTATTAGTAGTTCCACATTCATATATAAATTTGTAAACATGCAACAATTTAAAAAAACAAACACAATATTTACTTACAGGTTGCAGAAGAAATGTAAAAAAGGAAAGTCCTCACGTATTGCAGGCAGCATACCGCTTCACCAAACAATTCCCTTCAGTATACAATTATCCACTCAAGCACAGCAAACTACACCACACAAGCACAGTAACCACACAAGCACAGTAACCAGACAGTTGTCTTTGCACACTGGAAATCAGCTGTGAGGAGGAGGGCACACAATGTCACACTTGTCGTCTCGAGCGTAGTCCTGAATGTGTTGAAATAGGTACTGTTGTATGTCTCTGAAAAGTCCAGGAACTGGTATGATGGCTGCCAGTGCCATGGTGGGGGAGGGGGGGGGGGGGGGGGGGGGGGGGAAGTGAGCAACATGGCCAGGAACAGCCAGCACCTTGTCCTCTTCAGCGTCGGTGATGTGGGTCGTCTTGTAAAACTTAAAACACCTTTCCATGGCGACTGAACCTGAAGCGTCCAACAGTCTTGATCCCATTCAAGCTACTCGTTGTCCTCCTATGCACAGTTTTTTAAATAAAGCGCACCACGTGGTCTGTGTCGTGGAGCGTCAAGCTGAGGGTGTTGTTCTTTTGCCCCCAGCCTTTTGTCATGTTGGCATCAGTCCCTGTGTCTGGTTGTACTTTGAAAGGCGTGTCAGGATTCTTGGCTGATACTGAAAACAGAAACAAAAACAGTAATGAAGTCAGAAAACAGCAACAAAAACAATAATGAAGTCAGAAAACTGAAAGAAAAACAATAATGAAGTCGATGAAAATAAACTGTCATTGCTCACTAGACACAACACATGAATTTGCATGATTCTGTTTAGTGCTTAAAATAATGTATTATACATACCCAGCGTTCATGCTGCACTGTCTTCAGTCCGTTCCGCATGCACTCACTCAGAATGCTGGGGATCATCCACTCCTTTGCATCTGAACAAAATAGTACAAAATCATTTTAAACTGTCTGTTTATGTGAGCCATTTCTGTATTGCCATTAGTAGTACAATTAGCCTATTCATCTTCTGTTGAGAGTTGGTCACACACACACACACACTCCACACACAAACACACACTCTACACATACACTCCACACACACACACACTAATGATCATACATCTGCATTCAGAAATGATGCACATACCTCGATCCATGTGTTGAATTGAGAGTTGAAGACTGTGGTGCAGCCGTTGCTTCTTCGCTTGTTTCTCGATCGGCCGGTTCAAACTCAAAATCGTTGTATGAGAAGCTATCGTCGTGATGAGAATCGGCGACGAAATAGTCTGTGATCAGGTCGCTCAATTCTTTCTGATCTGCAGGCGTTTTTTTTGCCTGATTTACAATAGTTTAATCGAGTCTTGCTTTCATTTTCGCGTGTTGTAAACAGACGAAAAGTGAACAGCGGAACAGGATGCAGTTGTGTCCCTTAGTCTTGTCTCAGCCAATGAGAATTTGTGTAACTTCATCGTTACCATGCAACTAAGAGTTCTACTCTCTGATTGGTCAGAATTGAACATTTGTGTACGCCCTTTTTTCCTTATTTGGGAGGAACACATCCGTTTAATGTAGAACACGACCCAAGCCCGCGAAAGTGCGGACAAAGGCCTTTCCAACGGTATATAACTTGATGGGGTTCTGTAGGGGATGCAACGTGTTCTGTTATGTTAAAAATGGGTCATTTTGCACAAAACAAAAGAATAATTGGGGCCGAGCTCAGACTTTTAAAATCATTTTAACCTATTTAATGGCATTTTTCATGATAAAGATTTTAACCATACGATACTTTGGTGTATGTAGAATACATTTCTGCAAAAAAGTGAAAATGACCCAGATTGACCCCCACCACATATTACTGCGTGTAGCGCCGATCGGCTCGCTGCGAGTTAAGACTGGTTTCGTGAGAGAGGGTCACATATGTGCAAATCTCTGTAGTATGGCCCTGTAAATATTCGTGCAAATCTCTCTGTAGCATGGCACTGTAAATATACGTGCAAATCTCTCTGTAGTATGGCACTGTAAATATACGTGCAAATCTCTCTGTAGCATGGCCCTGTAAATATACGTGCAAATCTCTCTGTAGCATGGCCCTGTAAATGTACGTGCAAATCTCTCTGTAGTATGGCCCTGTAAATATTCGTGCAAATCTCTCTGTAGCATGGCCCTGTAAATGTACGTGCAAATCTCTCTGTAGTATGGCCCTGTAAATATTCGTGCAAATCTCTCTGTAGCATGGCACTGTAAATATACATGCAAATCTCTCTGTAGTATGGCACTGTAAATATACGTGCAAATCTCTCTGTAGCATGGCCCTGTAAATATACGTGCAAATCTCTCTGTGGCATGGCCCTGTAAATGTACGTGCAAATCTCTATGTAGCATGGCACTGTAAATATACGTGCAAATCTCTCTGTAGCATGGCACTGTAAATGTACGTGCAAATCTCTCTGTAGCATGGCCCTGTAAATATACGTGCAAATCTCTCTGTAGCATGGCCCTGTAAATATACGTGCAAATCTCTCTGTAGCATGGCCCTGTAAATGTACGTGCAAATCTCTATGTAGCATGGCACTGTAAATATACGTGCAAATCTCTCTGTAGCATGGCACTGTAAATGTACGTGCAAATCTCTCTGTAGCATGGCACTGTAAATATACGTGCAAATCTCTCTGTAGCATGGCCCTGTAAATATACGTGCAAATCTCTCTGTAGCATGGCCCTGTAAATGTACGTGCAAATCTCTCTGTAGCATGGCACTGTAAATATACGTGCAAATCTCTCTGTAGCATGGCACTGTAAATATACGTGCAAATTTCTCTGTAGCATGGCACTGTAAATATGAACAATGTTAATCCTCTGTGTGTCACTAGCAGTTTTTGCCACGATCATTCCTACAGGAGGCTTCAAAATGCACAATACTTATCCACCACCACCACCACCACCAACAAAAAAACCACAAAATGATAAAGAAGGCAAACTAGACATACTCGTGTGACTTGTCAGGATGTGACAATGGTATAAAGTCTCCAAGCGGCCCAGGACTTTCATCTTCACTCCCCGAAACCTCCGATCCTGACTGTGCTTCTTCCTTAACAGGGTCTGATGGTGTCACTGGATCGGCTGATTCTGAGTCTTTTTTAGACTGGCCTGTATGAAAGGGAAAATTTCTTTTAAAAATAAAAAAAAACATGTTAAACCTTTTAGCCCCATGGTCCCATTTGTCAAATTTTGGAAGTGTTGCCTAATGACTATGTACCAGTTGCAGGAGATGGACTGACCATCAGAATTCAAGGGTGGTGCCAGATTCAGGCGCCAAGCTAATCTGACACTACCCTTGAATTATCATGGTCAATCCACCTCCTGCAACTGGTACATAGTCGTTAAGTAACACTTCCAAAATTTGGAAAATGCACCCATGCGGCTAAAAGGGTTAACCCCACAACAGAGCAAACATTACCCAAATGCAAGAGGTACAGGTCCTCATGAGCCCCCGCAGTTAAGCCGCCGCAGTTGAGCCCCCACAGTTGAGCCCCCGCAGTTGAGCATCCGCAGTTGAGCCCCCACAGTTCAGTTCAGCTCCCGCAGTTCAGCCCCCGCAGTTCAGTTGAGCCCCCACAGTTGTGGGCCTACGCCTCTTGCTGATCTCATTGATTTATAAAATTAACTTTTGTTTTTACCAGCCAGCTGTTCCTGTAACGTAGTAATTTAAACCGGCTCAAAACAAATCGAGCTGACCCAGAGGAAGGGTGTGTTAACAGAAACGGGAAACGAGGCTCCGATAATAACTTATCACCAACGTGAGTGTCAAGGACGCTAAACACATCTCTGTATACATGCAGCACCAAAAACACCACCACACACTTCTTCCCCTTTTCCTATGCCCTTCCACCCCTTCCGCCTCCTCAAATTCTCCCCCTCCCTTCCTTCTTCTCCCATTTCTTCTCCTCTCTTCCTCATCTACTGCTCCCTGCTCTCCTTGGCCGCCCCCTCCCCCACCCTCCTCCCTTTTCCTCCCCTCCTCCTTCGCCTGCTTTTTCCTCCTCGTCCCCTCTCCCTCCTTTCTCCTCCCCCTCCCTCTACCTCATCTTTTCCTACTCCCCTTCCTCCTCCTCCCCCCTCCCCCCTTCCTCTCACATCCTCTTTCTTGCCCGGTTCTCCTTCCCCATCTTTTCCTCCACCCCCCTCCATCTTCTTTTCCCCCTCCCCACCCTCCTCCTCCTTTGTCCTCTTCTTCGTCCGTTTCTTCTCCCTCTTCCTCTTCTGTCTCATCGAACCTAAAACTGTGTCTTTTCAATGCAGAGTCTGTCTGCAAAGATGGCAAAGCCGACATGATTTCAGATTTCATTCTAGACAATGACCTAGATGTTGTCATGATCACCGAAACGTGGCTCCGCTCAGCTGGCGATGAACCCATTATCGCCAGCGTCACTCCGAGTGGCTACCGCCTGGCCTCCTTCCCGCGTGCTTCCAGAGGGGGTGGCATTGCCATCATCTACAGGGACTGTCTTTCTGCTCACCTCTCCTTCTCTCAGTCTCTCCCTTTTGCTCATCCCTCCTTTGAATCTGTCGAGGCCGTAGCAACACTCCCTGGCCAGTCTCTCATCGTCTCATGTATCTATCGCCCCCCTCCAAGCTCTCAAAACAAACTCACAAACTCCATGTTCCTCACCGAGTTCGACCTCCTCCTCGACCACTACAGCACACGACCCGGAAAACACATCCTTCTTGGCGACTTCAACTTCCACTTCGACAAACCGACCACCATTACACAAAACGCCTTTGCACATCACTTTCAAACCACAATCTTACACAACACATCACTAAACCCACCCACCGACTCGGCCACACCCTCGACTTGATCATCACCCGCACCTCCGATCAACTCTTCCTCGACTCTGACACCTCCTCTGTGCTTCCCTCTGACCACCTCGCTATTCTCGTCTCCCTCAAGCTACCTCCCCTGAAAAAACCAAGCTCCTTGTCTCTCGTCGCAAACTAACATCTGTCAACCGAGAGAGCTTCTTCGACAAAGCTGTTGACATTCTCTTGGACCCCGCCCCCTCTCCTGATCTTGCATCCCATTTCGATTCCTCCCTTTGAAAACTGCTAGACACCCATGCCCCTGTCACCACCTACTCTATATGCGACCGACTCCCCTCCCCGTGGCTCACTGACGACATAGCTGAGGCCAAGCGCGAGCGCCGACAAGCGGAACGCCGCTGGCACTCATCTGACCTCACCGTTCACAGACAGATCTTCCAAACCACCAGATCCAAAGTCTGCAGAATGATCTCCGACTCCAAACGTAAACACCTTCAAAACAAAATCCTGGAATCCACTTCTTCCAAAACCCTCTACGCTACCATGAACACACTCATAGGCACTTCTAAAGACTCTCCTCTCCCTAACACACACAGCAAAGAAGAACTCCCGTCCGCTTTTTCCATCTATATTTCCGACAAAATCCAAACTCTGCGCAACACACTCGACACTCTGCCATCTCCGCCTTGCCCTCCCGACCCCCCCCCCCCCTTTTTTCGGCACTCCCCTCTCGTCCTTCCGCCCCGTTTCTCAGGATGAAGTCCTCAAGACCATAAAGTCCATGCCTTTCAAAACCTGCGAACTAGACCCCCTCCCAGCTTCTCTCTACCGGGACAGCCTTCCAAAACTTCTGCCCTTTATTACCGACATCATCAACACATCTCTAGAGAATGGCTCCGTCCCCGATATCTTCAAGTCCGCCATTGTTCGTCCTCTCCTAAAAAAACACAACCTCGACCCAAACGAACTCAAGAACTATCGCCCAGTCTCCAATCTCTTTCCTGTCCAAGCTTCTTGAGAAGGTTGTCCTCAACCAGCTCAACCTCCACCTCGCCGACAACAACCTCCTCAGTCCCTTCCAGTCTGCCTATCGCAAACATCACAGCACTGAAACAGCCCTTCTACATATCCTAAACGACCTGCTTCTCTCCACCGACTCGGGCAACATCTCCCTTCTTACGCTACTTGATCTCTCTGCCACCTTCGACACCATAGACCACTCTATCCTCCTCCACCGCCTTCACCACTCCTTGGGCATCACTGACTGTTCACTCCTGGTTTCTCGCCTACCTCTCCGACAGACAGCAGTCCGTCACCATCGACGGCGTCTCCTCCAACCCAGTCACGCTCTCCTGCGGAGTTCCACAGGGGTCCGTCCTGGGCCCGGTCCTTTTCACACTCTACACCTCTCCCCTGTCCAACATCATCCAGTCTCACCACATACACCACCACCCCTACGCTGACGACTCACAACTACTAGACAAAGACAAACTCGACAACACTCAGTCACTACTGACTCGCATAGCCGACTGCTACGAAGACTTGAAAAACTGGATGACAGCAAAGCTTAAACTGAACGACGACAAAACGGAAGCCATGCTGGTAGGCACTCGCCAGAAACATGTATTTTTCTTTAAAATGAATTTTTTCGAAAAATACTTACCGATGGCATTACTAATAGGAATGGTTTCTTAGCTAGTCTAATTTTAGCCCAAAATTGTTGTGTACGAGTATGGTCATGATGGCAGGTGAGGGGTGCCATAGCCTAGGCGGTAACCCGGGTAGCCACCCTTCCAATCCAACCACGCATGCGCTCAGCGCTTAGTACCTCAGTCAGAAACTTTCCCAGCTCCCTCCCTCTATCCACCTTCAACTCGACAGCACCCCCATCTCCCTCTCTGACTCGGCCAAGAACCTCGGCGTTATCCTCGATTCCTCTCTTTCCATGACCAGCTTCGTCTCCGCCACGGCCAAGGCATGCTATTTCCACTTCCGTCGCATCAGTCAGATCAGAAAATACCTCACTACCAAAGCTGCCACCAAACTTGCTGTCTCTCTCATCTTATCTCACTTCGACTACTGCAACTCTCTCCTTTCCGGCCTCCCTCACTCCACCACTTTCACTCTCCAGCATGCCCAGAACAGTGCTGCCCGCCTCGTCCTCAGAAAGAAAATATCCGACCACATCACTCCTCTGCTCAAACTCCTTCACTGGCTCCCCATCCCCCAACGCATCCAATACAAGATTCTGTCTCTCTGCTACAAATCCCTGAACAACTACGCTCCTACCTATCTCTCCAACTTACTTCACCCCTACACTCCTTCCCGCTCCCTCCGCTCCGCCTCCGACCCTCTCCGCCTCCTCATCCCCCGCACCAAACTCAGCCCTTTCGGCCCCTGCTCCTTCTCCATCTACGGTCCATCCACCTGGAACACTCTCCCACTCTCTCTCCGTCAGAAACACTCTCTCTCCTCCTTCCAGTCCGCCCTCAAAACTCACCTCTTTCAACAGTTCTAGCACTATATCACCACACTCCCCACCCCAAGCTGACTGTCGTAATGTATTTCACTATTTGTGGTACGTGAGTCATTGTCTAAAGCGTGCGCATGTGTGCGCGAGTTGTGAGTGCGCGCTTAGAGTTATAATTATAATAAGATAAGCGCATTATAAATACCGTAATTATTATTATTATTATTATTAACAGGCAGATGGTGCATAGTGGACAGGCCGTTATGCAAAACGAGTTTTATCATTGGCGCAACGGAATTTCAAGAGCACCAGTCAGGCATGTGGCATGGCACCTGAATATACCTGACATGCATTTCAACTCTTCATCAGCACCCATTAATTTCCACCTAAGCATATTACCTAATTTAAATAAATATACAAAAATGATGCAAAATCCATTACCAGTACAGTCATGTACGATACTTACTCACAGTGACTTGCTGGGTACAAATAAACCTATAAAGACAGGAACACATGCACAGTTTAACCATTTTCATCCTGATACACTACTGCTTGAAACTATACTAATGGTCAAAACTAAAGGACACAGTGAATCGTGACTCATCAGTAAACAGAATCTGAGTCCACTGGAGTCTGTTCCACCTCACATGTTGACGACACCAGGCAACCCGGGCTCAGCGATGAGCTGGAGTGAGGGATATTCTCACTGCTGCTCTGCATGAAGCCAGGCCAATTTCACACAGACGTCGGCAGGCTGTCCTTCTGCTGACGTTAACGTTTGCAGCTTGCATCAGTTGATGTCACAGAGTGATTGACATGACAGTTCAGTCGCGCAGAGCCGCCACACAGAAGTATCTGTCCTCCCATCTGCTGGTGCAGCGCAGGCATCCTGAGCAGGGTCGTCGTTCTGCCCTTCCAGTTTCTTGGAATCGTGCTAGCAGTCTCTGGATCATTGAATGGGACACCCCAAGACGTCTCCCAACTTCTCGTCGGGAAATTCCAACCTGCAGCCATGCTAGCGCCTGGCCTTGATCTACCGGCGTTAGGCTTCGTCCTGATGGCATGGTTAGGAAAGTGACAATTATGCCCCTACTATACTGATATTTTGAGTGAAATAGAAGTGCCCAGTGTTCACGACTGGCCCCTTTAGCACGTGCATCACAACTTTACTGAGCTTTTCCACCTGCCTGCCTTTGGTACGATTGCCATTATCGCACAGGTTTTCACAAAAAATTCATTTTTCTCTAAAAGGTATTTTTTCGAAAAATACTTACCGATGACATGACTACATGGGGAATATCTACTTCTAGGCTCAATTTTAGCCTACTTGCCCGTTGTGTGCCCACACAACCCGAGAGGCCCTCGGGGAACCCCCCAGAGGGGCCGAGAGTTATCTCCCCATACCTGCCTTACCAGATCCGGTCACGAGACCATTCAGTCTGATACTTCGCTCGAAAGCGGCAAGCGGGGCAGGAGGGAGGGTTATCCGAGTCATGTCATCGGTAAGTATTTTTCGAAAAAATACCTTTTAGAGAAAAATGAATTTATTTCCTCAAAAACATTACCGATGACATGACTACATGGGAGAATTGCGAAGAGGAGGCGGGTGCCGCCCACAACTCCCCCAACAGGACAACGCCGTCCACCCCGTGGCACACTCCCGACAATTTTAGCGAAGTGCATACCTACGGTGCCGGTGGCACCGGGAGGGAGTGTTGCGTCGCGGCGATGTCCCCCACCAGTGCGAGATTCTCTCGCTGGCTAGCCAGGTCCCGGAGGTAGAACGGGCAAGACCGACTCGGTGTTTCAACCCACGGCTGCCACGATGTCCTTGACAGTGCCGTTTCGCTCAAACGCGACGCTCGTGGCCATAGCTCGTACCTCGTGTGCGAGAATGTGCAGCCTCTTAGCTCCCTCAGGGGCTATCTCTTGATAAGCGGAGCGTATGAGCCAGCGGAGCCAGGAAGAGATCATCTGGGCTATAATGTCACGCTGTTTGGGTCTTAGAGGTAGTAGGAAGAGGCGCGACCGCCCCCTGCGGACGAGCTTAGATCGCCGCAGATAGATTTGAAGGGCGCGCACGGGATCCTGTAGCCTGGTCTCCTGGGACCGGGGTCAGTCTCTCAGCGGCCTAATGGTGATCCCTTGAGGCGGAGTTAAAGGAGACCTGTTATTTGCCAGAAGGCCGGGTCCGTGAGCAGCCGGACGGAGCCGTCTGTTCGGAACTGCAGACCGGCAGGGCGCGCTGAAGGCGCATGTAGCTCGCTCCCGCGCGAAGCGGTAGCAAGTGCCAGCAGGAAGCAAGTCGTGCGTGCCAAGTCCGCGAGCTGGGCCAAGGTAATGGTACGAAGCGGGCGGAGTTCAACCACGTGAGCACCCAGGGTAGGTCCCAGCGAGGAAGGAACGAGCGGAGTGTCGGGCGCTGGATGCCGAAGTGTCCCATAAGGTCGGCTAGGTCCTTGCAGGCGCCCGGATCGGGTCGTTCCAGGTGACGATAGGTGTCCGCAATCATGGACAAGTAACCGCGTACCGTGATGAGGGCTAGGCCTTGGTCTCGGAAGAGCCAGAGAAAGAAGTCCGCCAGCGGAGGATGCGTCAGATCCGTGGGCTTAAGGCCATGATCGGTGCACCAGGAACAGAGGACTCGCCACTTCCCTCGTAGACTCGAAGGGTCGACAGTCTCCGGGCCGCAGCGATCGCCTCCATTGCTGCACCTGAGTAGACTCTAGCTCCGAGAGCTTGCCGCACAACCTCCAGGCGTGAAGGAGGAGACACTCCGGGCAGGGGTGGAACAGCGGCTGGCGCGGTTGCTTGAGCATGGCCCGCGGGGTGGGCAGCAGCAGGGGCGGGTCTGTGGCGAGGCTGAGCAGGTCGGTAGTCCAGGAGCGGTTCCAGACGAACGGCGCGACCAACAGGAGGAACGCCGAACAGCCCCAAAGTTAGAGGAGGACTTAGGGAACCAGGACGGTAGGGGGACAGGTATAGGCCACAAGTCCGTCCCCGGGAATGGAGAGCGCATCGACAGCCTAGGCAAGGTGGTCGGGAATCGGGGAGACGAAGAGGGGGAGCTGGTGGTTCCACCTCGTGGCGACCAAGTCGACCTGGGGAGTCTCCCAGCGGGCGCAGATCATCCGAAAGATGTCCTGTCGCAGGGTCCATTCCGTGTGTAGGAGTTGGTCGCGGCGAGACGAAGAGTCGGCCAAGACATTCAGGCATCCGGGAACGTGCCGGGCTTGAAGGATACTGCTCCGGTCCTCGCACCAACACATCTTCCTGTAGAGGAGCATACACAGGTCAGGGGAGCGTGTGCCACCTTGCTTCTGGATGTAAGCGACCACCGTCGTGTCGTCCGAAAGCACGAGAAGCTCCTGGTGTCCGAGGAGGTACTCCCCAGCCTGAAGGGCTCGCCAGACGGCCTGCATCTCCAGCTAGTTGATGTGGGTGTGCGCCAAGTGTGAGGGCCAGGAGCCCGCCGTCGCGAGGAACCGGGTAGGAGGTGGGCCCCCCCACGCCGAAGGCTGGCATCGACGCAAGGAGAGACCTGTGGAGGGGGAGAGGCTAAGGGAACTCCCGACGCTAGCCACGTAGGGTCGGTCCACCAACGAAGGTGCAGGCGGAGCATCTGGGACACTGGGACCGCGGTCATCAAGTCTCCAGAAGACGTGAGCCAATGGAGAAGAAGATGCAGTTGAATTGGCCGGGAGTAGAGACGCCCTAGCGGGATAAGATCCGCTGTGGCGGTTATGAAACCGAGCAACTGAAGCCAGACTCTGGCGGGGGCTGCCTCCTCCCGAGCTAACTGGTCGGCTAGAGCCGCCATCTTCTTGATCCGGGGCGCCGGAAGGCGTACCGTGTTGAGGTTGGTAGCTTCTTCCATACCCAGATGCCCAACCCGGCGGGAGGGAGAGAGATCCGACTTGCCGTCGTCTACTAGGAAGCCCAGGTGTGCCAGGAGGTGCAGGAGAGCATCTCTGTTCGTGGCTAGCGCAGTCTCCGATTGGTTGCGCAACCGGAGGTCGTCCAGGTAGTTCGACGTGGACTGGAGGAGGACTGTCGGGCTAAGGCGACTAAGGCGTCCATCAGCCGAGTGAAGACCCAGGGGCGGAGGTTGAGTCCGAACGGCAATCCTACCGAAGGCGCTCAAGCGGTGCGCATCAGTGTCCTGAACTGAAGTGGAACGGCAGGAGTCGGGGGCGCGACCGAGTCGCGCAAGCTAGGGCTGACGTCTCTGCTGGCCAGACTCAGTGAGTAGGGCGCTACGCCAGCGTACAGATCCTCCGGAAGGATCAGCGGGCTTAACTGGGAGAGACGGGAGAGGAAGGCCAGTCACGTGGGACGGCACATGGCGGACTGCTGCAGGCCGGGCTCAGTGAGGCGGGCGCTGAGCCGGCAAACAGACCCTCCGGAAGGGTCAGCGGACGTGGCAGCAGTGGCAGTCCTCTGATCAGCCATCAAGTGACCTGAAGGTGGAACGGAGGGCGTTGGAGCGCGACCGTGTCGCGCAAGCTAAGGCTGAAGCCTCTCTTGGCCAGACTCCGAGAGCAGGGCGCTATGCCGGCGTTCAGATCCTCCGGGGGAAGCGGCGACGATCCCGGCGAGGTGAATGATCCCTCCAGCGACGCTCGAGGGGGCGAGCGTGAGTGTCTCGAACTGACGGTGGAACGGGATGAGTCGGGGGCGCGACCGTGTCGCGCAGGTTGAGGCTGACGTCTCTCCTGGCCGGACTCAGTGAGAAGGGCTCTATGCCGGCGTTTAGATCCTCTGGAAGGATCAGCGGGCTTCTCGGGGAGAGAGAGAGAGGATGAAGGCCAGTCAACGTGGGACGGCTCATGGCGGACTGCTGCAGGCCGGGCTCAGTGAGGCGGGCGCTGTGCCGGTAACCAGACCCTCCGGAAGGGTCAGCGGGCGTGGCAGCAGTGGCAATCCTCTGGTCAGCGCACAACGCCGGGTCCCGACGATCAGACCGTTCCGAGGGGCCGATGCGAGGAAGGGCGGTCGTTACCGAAGGGGCGGCGGAAGTGTCCACAGGATCCGGACGAGAGATAGTAGACGGAGGTCGCTCTCGCCGATAAAACTCCAGAGGTCCGACGAAACGTCTCCGGCCAAGTCGCACAGACATCACGAGGAACGAACCGCCGACCCGTAGAGACTGAGTCGCCGAACAGCAAGGGTCCACCCAAGGGGGCACGGTGAAGTTGCGCTCGCAGGTCCGGCGGCAACGTACTGCAGGGGCGGAGCAGGGCATCTCGACGCATGAGGTCGCAGTTGGCCGAAGCCACCATCGCGTTGACCGAGGAATGGTAGGCGGCGCAATTGGCGGTCTCCGCGAGGACCAGCAGGTCTCCTAGGAGGGGAGAGATGGAAGGATGCTAGGATACCTCCACCCGACGAACCAAGGATTGAGTGAGGAGCTCCATAATACCCGAGCAGGCGAAGGTGTTACGGACCAAGGTCGCTGTCTTGTCCAGGCCCCGCATCGGGGACCGCCGCAGCAGAGTCAGACCGCCGGCTAGGGACACCGCCGAAGGGTCCAGCGTAGGCAGAGGGATGGAGAAGGCCTGGGAGAGTCCAGCATACCAGTCCCGCCGAAACAAGATGTCTAAATCCGCGGGCCAGCGACGGTCGGAGAAGAAGACCGGCTCCTGGGACGTGGCCAGCTGTAGGTGCGACGAAAGATGTCTCGAAGACCCTCAAGCCGGGCGGTTGGGGAAGCGACCTAAACTTCTTGACCTGCCTCTCCGTGTCAACGAAGGCGGCGACCTTCCTCTTCAGCTCCGGGGAAGCTGCCGCGTGCGAGGTCGAGCGATCCTCGTCCAACAGAGCCGAGACCGAGACTTCGGGTAGCAGGCTGAGCGCATCGTCCTGCAGGGGGCGTCGAGAATCCCGCTGACGGTGCTCGCAAGGCGAGCGAGAGCGCGGGCGTCTGGAGGAGGAACGGTGAGGATCAGGGTCGCAGCTGCGTCGCGACGGACGGTGCTGACGTCTCTCCGGGCCCTACTCCGGAAGTAGGCCACTATGCCGGCATGGCGATCCTCCGGAAGGATCAGCGGGCTTGGTGCGGGGAGAGTGGTGAGGACGGCTCGTCAACGACGGACGGCTCAAGGCCGACTGCTGCTGGTCACTCTCAGTGAGACGTGCGCTAAGCCGGCAAACAGACCCTCCGGAAGGGTCAGCGGGCGTGGCAGCAGTGGCGGTCCTGTGGTCAGAACAAACCGCGAACCCCGAAGCGGGGACCGTTCCGTGCGGGAGTGGCCGAGGAAACAGCCAGGGCGGCCAACGTGTCAAAGGGCGCTGAACGCTCGTAAGCCGGGCGGGCACGCTCTCGGCGGTAAAAGGACCAAGGTCCGCCCACATAACCTCAGGCCAGGCCGCACACCGCTTACACTCTGGTATCAGAGTCAGTCCACCCAACCAATTTCAAATACAAACGATTTTGAACTTCCAAAATTACAGCAGCTCGCTTGAGCTTGCCCTTAGCACCACGTGAAAGTTCTGTGTTTACGTTCCGTGTGTGAGTGAATGCGCGTAACTCGCGTGAGCGCGCTTGTTGGGCCCAGTTCGGGGCAGCGCTTTGAGCCGATTTTCAATTGGGAAAAAGCGCCTATTTAATGTGCTTATTATTATTATCATTATTATTATTACACCTGCGGTCCGAGGAACCACCGAACGCGGTAGGGAGACCGCGTGAGTGTCCGTCGGCCACCTAAGTCATCGCACCGGGAGCACAACGACCTTATCGAAGCGTAGGCGGGCTCCCGGTGAAAGCGTAATGGGGCACTCTCGGAGGGCTAACGGGGCTTTAAACGGGCTAAGACACACGGAGCCCAAGGCCCACGTGCAAAACGGGCGCGACACGGCAACAGCCGACCGTGAGCTAATCAGGCACTACGCACTGAAACGAACCCCAAAGCAAAAGCAGGGAAGCACCCACAGGCAGCCGGCTCTCAGCCCGAGGGCCGGCCGAGGGAACTACCGCTACCTTACCTCTGCAACGAAGGGAAGGGGGGGGGGGGGGGGAAGGGCAGTCAAACCGCCGTCCACAGAAGCAGAAGAATCCCCGCAAGAGGCCCAACGAAGCAGGAAGAGAAGGCCAGATAGAAGGCAGGGTAGAAGCGGGCGCAGAGCACACGAAGTCGGCAACCAGCGTCGGTAGGCAGAAGACCGGTCGAGGCAGCGAGAGCGCGGGCCAGACACGTCTTCTCTCCACGAGCGAAGTAGAAAGACTGAATGGTCTCGTGACCGGATCTGGTAAGGCAGGTATGGGGAGATAACTCTCGGCCCCTCTGGGGGGTTCCCCGAGGGCCTCTCGGGTTGTGTGGGCACACAACGGGCAAGTAGGCTAAAATTGAGCCTAGAAGTAGATATTCCCCATGTAGTCATGTCATCGGTAATGTTTTTGAGGAAATAACTGACGATGTTTCACGTGCATTTGATGAATTGTTGTCTATTGTTCCCTGTACAGTGGACTGTCTAAGGTCAACTTTTATCCCATTTGGATCGAAAGAACATTGCATTTTATTAGTGTACTTGCGACGATAAACAATGACACAAAAAAGTGGGGTGGCCCTTACGTTTTGACCATTAGTATAGTTTGACTATGATAGTTCAAGGGTGGTGCCAGAATGGCTTGGTGCCCGAGGCAACAAACTATTCTGCCACCACCTTGAACTAAAATGCTTTGATCTATCTCCTAAACTGTAAAAGTGTAAAGTAGCATTCATAGGACTATAAGTATAAGCAAATTTAAAAGAATCAACCTCAAGATGTAGCAGGTAAAGTGAAACTACTGAACTCTACACCATCAGCACAAGTCAGCTATTATTGTAATACTGGGTAATCTACAACAAACAAACAAAAATAACAACCTGTCTTTTCATCCTTTGTGGTTTTCTTCTGCTTGGCCGCTTGGCCTGCAACCGCCTCCAGAATCTCCGCTGGCAACTTTCTCTTGGACAGGGCAGCTAGCTTGTCTTGCTGAAATTATAAACAATTAAACCCTAAACTGCTGGGGCAAGGTCAACGCTACCCAGCTGCACGAGACATAAACCCTCATGAGCACCCACAATTGCGTGGGCTGATGAGGATTGATGTCTCTTGTTAGCCATGAGTTCTGTGTGCCTATTTTGTTAGCCCTGTGTTCTGTGTGCCTATTTTGTTAGCCCTGTGTTCTGTGTGCCTATTTTGTTAGCCCTGTGTTCTGTGTGCCTATTTTGTCAGTCATGTTACCTGTTGTGTGCCTATTTTGTCAGTCGTGTTACCTGTTGTGTGCCTATTTTGTTAGCCCTGTGTTCTGTGTGCCTATTTTGTTAGTCATGTGTTGTGTGCCTATTTTGTTATCCCTGTGTTTTGTGTGCCTATTTTGTTAGCCTTGTGTTCTGTGTGCCTATTTATGGCCCCATTTTATCTCTTTCATCAAACAAATGTCGGTCAGCATGCAGTGGTTTCATATATATATGCGAATTTCATGATCACTGACAGTGAAGGTGTTATCTAAGTTAACCCATAAAGCCCTGAAAGACTACGACAGGATGTGGAGCAAACATGATTTTTCAAGGCTGGTGTCAACATAGCTTGGCGCCTGTAGGCGCCAAGCTATTCTGACACCAACATTGAAATATCATGGCCGATCTGTTTCCTCAACTGTGATATAGGATATCTTTTTTTTTTAAACAGCTGTTTTTTTCCTCAGAGCATAAGGAGTTAACTGTACTTGTTTTACAGGATACATACTGTAGAAAATAAGACTAGCTGAGTTTCTAGATTAACCTGTAACGTTTGCAAGGAGACACAGCTTCTCACGAGAACCTGCTGCTGCAGGGGCTCATGAGAATCCATTGCCCTTGTTTGGTGGGATTAACTAAGGCAACTTTGCAGATTAAAACTTGTTTTGTTTTTGGGACATTTGTGGACATAGTTATATTTATAATATTAACTAGAGAGTGTGTAATGACTCCACCAAACATTTTTAGAATTGGATTCCAGAGTTATGTTGATTTTATTAAACAGTTCGACATCCTGCGTTTTCATCAAAATGGCAATTTTTAACATCACACAAAAAAATAATGATGTCTTGTGTAAGTTAAAATAAGATTTGCATATCTTTCCATGTGTCTTTCTGTCTTCAAAACAGCAAACCTTTTTCAAATCGGATGTTTAGTTTAAGAGTTATGCTCGTTTACATATGGGTCCCTCAAGCTGTTTTTTGGGTGTCTTGTAACAGTTGCACAAATTGAATAAAAAGCCATTTTCATTTGCTTGTCTTTTTATTCAGCAGTCACTGGGAAGCCTGAAAAAAAATGGAGCTGTTGTATGTATATATATATATACAACTATATAAAACCATATGTAGAAAGCTGATCATGCCAGTGCTCTTGTATTGGTGTTACCCTGAAAATGGCACTTTGCGATCTGCCGCATTTTACAGATTTTCAATAAAGTTTAAAAGCTTGTAAAATCCTTATTTTTCAAGCTAGACACTTATTTTTTTGTGTGTTTTGTTTGTTTTGTTATGCACTGTGACCCTATTATGTTTTCTGATGACTGTGTGTTGATGCAAATGTTGGCTGCCGGTACCTATTAAAAGGCAACTTTGCAGATCAACTAAGGCAACTTTGCAGATTAAATAAGGTAACTTTGCAGATTAACTAAGGCAACTTTGCAGAGACAGACAGAGAGAGAGAGATGTTTACAAAGCAAAGCAGTAATGTCACAGACCTTTTGCAGTTTGAACAGCTCATCTTTTTTTCTCCTCTTCTCTTTTGTCTCCTCTCGGCTTTTGTGAATCTGCTGGAGAATCATCTGCATCCTCTTCTTTTCTGATTCGCGTGAGGAGGTGAAGCCGACATCCTCTGGCGCATCATCATCACTGTTTTTTTCATCAATATCATCCTCATCAGCATGCTCTTCAATCATTTCTTCTTCTGGGGAGTCACCGAGTCCAGATTCTGACTTTTCATCAGAGTCATCTGGCAGCAAACAAAAAATACTAAAACAACAAAATTACATGTTGCAGTCTGTGGGACAGCATAAAGATAAATAAAGGCTAAACTCACCAGCAAAAGGCATAGATAGAGTATCATGAGCCCCTGCAGCTGCAGAGGTTCATGAGGATCTATGCCTACTGCTGGGATGCTCAGTCTTCACCTCCATCTCACTTTTTGTCTTTGTTTAGAGTTTATACTGGTCTGAATTCATCATCATGCAAGCATACAAAGCACTTTCCACAGTTGTGGGGGCTCATAAGGACCTATGTTTCTTGCTGAAACCACTTTAAATCCAAGTTTTCAGGACAGCTAGAGATTTGGGGGGGGGGGGTGGTGGTGGTGGGGAGGGAGGGGGTTAAGCTGCATAAACAGTCTTCGTCAACTGGCACATAAGGAGTTAAATGTATTAGAGCCTGTGACAAAACATTGTGCATGTAACAACCGACATATCTTTAGTCAAGAAACCGCAATACAACAGAATATTACTAATACTATTAGTATTAGTTCTTTCTGTGATTCTGCTATGAAGACATCGTTGGAACACTTGCATTTCTCACAGTTTCCTTTTCACCAGAATGGCTAATCAGTAATCTATAGAGGATTTTCATACGTGCATGTCCTATAGTATGTCCAGTGTCACACTGAGTGTGATAACAAACATTTTTCTCTGCTGAGTGACAGGAACATATTTGTATTTCAGTTACCTCTTCAAAGGACAATGACAAAGAACTTTTTTTGGAAAATGTGGTAATCACACGAAGAACTGTGTTTTTGTGATTCAAATTTGACTGAGTGTGTCCACTGTAACAACCAACACAGATTGTTACAGAAAACCTAATTTCAAAAGGAATAAAACAACCTTTACACTTCCACTTGTGAGAACAGGTTAAATACAATTAATTTCTTTTGAAAGACAATCAAAAAAATACAAACTGACTTAATGTGATCATATTAATTATTATCACAGTATGTCCACCGTAAAAACCAACATCTTCAGAAAGGCCAAATTCAATTATGCCCTGCTGGAAATCATCCGTTTCTGCATTCACATTAATTAATTTCACATGCCCACATGCCATATACATCAAAACTAATCAGTGCCTAAATTAAGCCTGTTTTAAAGGCACCTCTGTTGGTGGCTACTTTGGACATTTCTGTTGTTACTTTTGGCACAGACGACCACAGGCGCATTAATATAACCACATGCGGCAACGGCACGAGAAGTACTGTATAGAGGTATAGTTTTCTTCTTCTGGTTCCCTGCCGCGGTCAACAAACGACCACTATTGCTGGGTTACTGGTGGTGCGCTGCATATTAAAAACAATACAAACTATAAATGTCTTAGTCTGCTTATGCAGCAGATCTGCAGCAGTCATGGGGGCGGGGGGGGGGGGGGCACATCTGGTCCAAATAGGAGATTTATTTCGATGGTGAACGAAAGTCTGGAGCTGTGGCTGTGGCGCTGTAGGCGAGAGTCAGAAAGATAAAATGCGATGGCAGGCCCGTACCCACCAGATTCGTCGTCATGATTTTCGATGGCTGCGTTGATCGCTGCTCTCAATGCTGGCGTTTCGAAGTCGGAATCAGAATCAGACTTTCGCTGACGATTTCTTAGGCGTCTAAGCATTGCACAGAGAATACAATAGGAACAATTAGTAGAAAACTTTTTTCCTTGGAAAACAATCGCACGTGTACTTTAGCATAAGAGTGACGTCCCTTGTAAGGAGAAACAGGGGCAATAATTTCCATGGCATACAAATGATGTACAAATGTACCTACGACATTATCTGCATTACCTCCCTTCGACCGTCGTTTGCCTATTACTGTGATCTGATGGTCGTGGGAAAAAAAAGGGGGAGGGGGGGGGCAGGGGGGCTAGGAAAGTGTGTGTGTGTGTGTGGGGGGGGGGGGGGGATATGCTAGAATAACTGTTGAAAACTGAGCGCTCTGGACTGAAATAAAACTCAGTGACTGATCCAGGCCAAACTGACCCGGGTGCCGGACCGTGGCCGATATTTCAGTGCTGAGGCCTTTATAGTTAGAATGTATGTGTACATCTTGCAGGGACGTAGCGGGCATGAGAAAAGTAGTCCGGCGGTTTTGGAAAGTCAAAAACTATTTGAGGGACGATGGCGACCCGATACTAAAATGTTAACTCTATTTTACTAAGAAACAACATTCACATCCAAAGACAGACTTACCTATGATATGCTGGCTTGGAATCAAGAATTGGGAAATGTCACAATTGTTTAAATCCCGTCATGTGGTCATGGGGAAACCAATGAATTAGTAAACAAACTCGCCTTTCTGTAGTTAGAAGATTACAACATGTCAGAGTTGAACATTTGTTGTAGATGAGACTTGCGAAACAAAGTTAAAAAAGAGATATGATACATGAAGAAATGTTCATCACAAAAGCTTTGCCGCGTCTCCTGAATCAACTTTGACAGCAGACGTTTGAGTGTTGCACGGGATTTTTGAAGCACATTGGTTCTTAATAATAATAATCTTGGCTTGACTGACTTCGCGAACGAAGATTCTATAGGGCTTGCCCACGTCGTCTGCAGGCATTTTCGTGGCTGCGGAGGCCAATCCGGGACAGGCAGGTTCGACCGCAGTGGCTGCAGGGGAAGGTCTGGTCAGGATTCTGAGTTACGACAACTCTGTTTTTTCTTCTGAGCCGCTTGTCCTTAAGGTTAGCTCTGCGAGAGTCCTCAAATGAGACGGCTGCCTTGTGAATGGTGGACGTGTCACGGTCCGCAGCAAGCGAAGACCACTGGCGGTGGTCGATTTGGCAGGCACTAAGTGACTTCTTGAGACCGTCTTTGTATCTCTTCTTTCAGTGCCCCTCTGTCTCGGTGTCCAGTGGCGAGCTCGCCGAACAGAGTGATCTTGGGTAGGCGATGATCCTCCATCCTGGAGACATGCCCCGCCCAGCGGAGCTGTGTCCGCCGCAGCAAAGCCTCGATGCTCACAGTTTCCGCCTGTTCAAGGACCTCGACGTTGGTGACATAGTCACTCCAGTGAATGCTGAGGATGGTACGCAGGCAGCGCTGGTGAAAGCGTTCGAGGAGTCGTAGTTGGCTGCGGTAGAGGGCCCAGGACTCGGAACCGTACAGCAGGGTGGTGAGGACGACAGCTCTGGACACGCTGATCTTGGTGCCTTTTTTCAGCTGTTGATTGTGCCACACCCGCTTGAATAGTCGCCCGAAAGCACTGTTCGCTTTTGCCAGCCTGTTGTCCAGCTCCTTGTCCAGCTTGGCGTCTGACGTGATGATGCAGCCAAGGTAGGTAAACTGGTGTACAGACTTCAGTTCGGACTCGCCGATGGTGATGTGAGGAGGGCGATGCTCTTCCTTGGGTGCCGGCTGATGAAGGACCTCTGTCTTTTCAGTTCAGACTGACCTCAAGTCCAAAGAGCTGGGCGGCATCTGCGAAGCAGGACGTAATGCGTTGCAAGGCTCTCTGTGTGTGCAACGAGGGCAGCGTCATCAGCAAAGAGCAGCTCACGAATCAGTTGGTCTAGGGTTTTCGTGTGGGCCTGCAGTCGTCTGAGGTTGAACAGGCTGCCATCGAAACGATACCTGATGTACACTGCGTCGTCATCGTCGAGGTCCACTGTGGCCTGCTTCAACATCATGCTGAAGAAGATGGTGAAGAGGGTCGGTGCCAGCACGCAGCCTTGCTTCACGCCGTTGCGAATGGGGAATGGTTCTGAGAGGTCACTGTTTAGTCTGACCTGGCCTTGCTGGTCCTCGTGGAGCTGGACGATCATGTTGAGGAACTTTGGGGGACAGCCTAGTCGCTCCAGAATCTGCCACATACCTTGCCTGCTCACAGTGTCAAACGCTTTTGTTAGGTCGACAAACGTTACGTACAGCCCTTTGTTCTGCTCGCGGCACTTCTCCTGAAGCTGTCTCAGCACAAAGACCATGTCGGTGGTACTCCTGTTGGCTCTGAAGCCACACTGGCCCTCTGGGAGGTGGTCTTCAGCGATGGCAGGTACCAGCCGATTCAGGAGCAACCTTGCGAGAATTTTCCCGGCAATGGACAGCAGGGTAATTCCACGATAATTTGAGCAGGCAGACTTCTCTCCTTTGTTCTTGTACAGGGTGATGATGACTGCATCACGGAGGTCCTTTGGTAGTGTTCCTTTTTCCCAGCAGCAGAGAAAGAGGTCGTGGAGCTTGTTGTGCAGTGCTGGGCCTCCATGTTTCCAGATCTCTGGCGGGATTCCGTCAATGCCTGCTGCTTTGCCACTCTTGAGCTGGTGGATGGCTGTGAGGGTCTCTTCGGCGGTGGGCGGTTCGTCCAATTCAACCTTTAGTGGAAGGTGTGGGATTTGGAGGATGACTGTTTCTTGAACAGTGCGCTCAGCGACGAAGAGGTCCTGAAAGTATTCCGACCAGCGGTTCAAGATGGAGGTATTATCTGTGAGGAGTGCCTGTCCATCAGCGCTTCGCAGGGGACTTTGTACCAGGTGCCTAGGGCCATACACTGCTTTCAGTGCTTCGTAGAAGCTCCTGTAGTCACCGTTGTCAGCGCAGAGCTGGGTCCTCTGTGCGAGTCTGGACCACCACTCGTTCTGGAGCTCTCTAAGCTTGAGCTGGAGACTGCTGCAGATGAGACGGAAGGCAGACTTCTTCACAGGGCAGGAAGCCTGGGCTAGGTGGGCCTGGTGGGCGGCTCTTTTTTTTTTTTTTTTTTTTTTGCTAGAAGTTCCTGGATCCCTACGTCGTTTTCGTCAAACCAGTCTTTGTTCCTCTTTCTAGCAAAGCCCAAGACTTCCACAGAAGATTTTACAATATCAGTTTTCAGTTGTTCCCAGAGTGTTTCAGGGGAGGAGTCTGCTGGATCAACTGTGTCTTTGAGCATGCGCTGTAAATCGGCCTGAAGGGCAGCTTTCTTGTCGTCACGCTGAAGGCTGGCAACATCCAGCTTTTTCTTGGGGGGGGGGGGGGGGGGCCGTTTCTTGGGGCGGAGCCTGAGTTTGCAGCGAACAAGGCGGTGGTCAGTGTGGCACTCTGCGCTGGGCATCACTCTGGTGAGGAGGACGTCACTGCGGTCCCTCTGACGCACTAGGACATAGAAGTACCCAACGGAGAAAGAAACACGCTTAGAAAAGACGGGTACAACACAATTTATTAATATTTCGGGTAAATACCCTTTGTCAAAATAGACAAACAAACAAACATAGAGATTAGCCGCTACTTATCTTCAATGGCAGAAGGAATGTGGCACTAGGACATAGTCGATAAGGTGCCAGTGCTTGGAGCGAGGATGCATCCAGGTGGTCTTTCGACTGTCTTTTTGCTGGAAAGTAGTGTTGGTGATGACAAGTTGCTGCTCTGCACAGAGCTCCAACAGTAGGCGACCATTGTCATTGCAGTTCCCAACGCCATGCTTGCCGAGGACTCCTTTCCAGGCTTCAGAGTCTTGGCCCACTCTGGCGTTGAAGTCGCCAAGGATGATGACTTTGTCGTCTGCAGGGGTGCTCTGCAGGAGGCTGCGCAGGTCAGGGTAGAACTTGTCTTTTTCTGCAGGCTCTGCCAGGAGGGTTGGGGAGTACACACTGAGAAGGGTGACGTATTGCTGGTGTCTCAGTGGGAGGCGTATGGACATGATGCGGTCGGAGTGACCCGTTGGTAGGTTTTCCAACTTAGTCGCAATGGGGTCTTCACCATGAAGCCCACGCCTGAGAGCCGTCTTTCCGATGCAGGCCTGCCTGACCAGTAGAGGGTATAGCCAGCGCCAAGTTCTTGGAGGCTGCCTTCCTCCGGGAGGCGTACTTCGCTGAGCGCGGCGATGTCGATGTTTAACCTCCGCAATTCATGGGCAATGAGGGCGGAGCGACGTTCAGGGCGTCCGCTGTCTGCTGTGTCGAGCATGGTTCGGATGTTCCAGCATGCTACGTTGAGTCCGGTCGTGGTCGTCATGAGAGTGGATCCATTGTTTTTTCTTGTTTTCTGACCGCATGAGAAGATGCGCTTTGACCGCGGCTAGCCAACTGGGGTTACGAGGGGATGAGCTTTGGTTAGGCCCCTCTCCGTGTGGAGCAAGCAGTGCTGTCCCTAGAGAAGGCTGCTTGGTCGTTCAGGGTATGCCGAGTGACGTTGTCATCCCCAGGTCAGCATCAGGCGACCAATATCCTGAACCGCCTGCATGCAGATTTGAGACTGCGGCTTCCAGTGACATCTTTCACCTGCCGTTTTGCCCCTTGCCCATCGCTACAGGACTTGGAAAGTTCAGTGTCATAGTCCGTGGGCGTTTCCTAAAGCCTGCGCGGTGGAGCTTTTTGGTGGGGTGCAGTGTGCGCAGTACTGGCCCCACCCTTTAAACCCTTGGTTCCTTTGCCATGGCCTAGTAAGCTGGGACGGTGGCATCGAGGTCCTCGGGTCGTAGGTTTTATATCAGACTGTCCTTGTCTTAGTCTCTGGCTCAAAAGCCTTCCCCGGAGACACGGGGGCTTTGATGTCAGGGGTTTCCTCCCTTAGCCTTTCCGCAGCCAAGCGGCCAGGCCTGCAAGGCAGCAGGGGACTCGTGGGGGCCGGGGTCGTCTATGTCCCGTGCAGATGTGAACATCTGCCCACTGCCCAGACGGTGACACTTACCAGAGGAGAAAAATCCAACGCCGGAACCCGGTATCGAACCTCGCACCTTTCGCATTAGAGGCAGACGCCTTAACCACTGCGCCACTTCCCCGTCTAATACTAATAATAATGGCTACTTATATAGCGATTATACTAAATTTTAATAAGCTCTTAGCGCCTTACAAATAAAGAGTGGGAGTGGAGGGGGTCATAAAGCCAGAGGAACAAAGGATTCTGCAATACACACGCACAAACAAACACACAGGTACATAACGGTCTCTGACGAAGAACTGCGCGCGAGCTACATTGGAGTATCGAATAGGTGGGTCTTACGGGCATATTTAAAGGCAGTGAATGAGGGAGAATGTCTAATATCTATGGAGAGAATTCCAGACAACACTGAGGTCCAACGTGCGCAAAACAACGGTCACCTCTGTTTGCCGAGCGGGACTCTGAGAAGGCGCGCGGCCGTGTCACTACTTGAACGGAGGGAGTGGGCGGGAGTGTATAGTTGAAGAAGATCAAGGAGATAGGCAGGGGTAGAGTAGTTAATAGTTTTGTAGCACAGACAGGCGATTTTGTACGAGACTCGTTGTTTGACTGGCAGCCAATGACGTTATCTCAGGATAGGAGTGATGGGCTGATGCTGTCAAGCGTGGACGATAAGACGTGCAGCACAATTCTGGGGACTCACTGCAATTTCTGAATGAGAGACCGAGGGAGGCCAGCTAAGTAATCAATTGCAATAATCAATGCGGGACAAGACTAAAAAGACGACCAGTTTGGTGGCAGATTCAGTGGTGAGGTAATAACGGATAGAACTGATACGTCTTAATTTCAGAAAAGCAATTTTGCAGACATGATTTACATGGTCCTTCATTTGAAGATCTTTATCAAGAAAAACGCCAAGATTGCGAGCTGAATCAGAAAATGGAATAGGTGCGTCACAAATGTACATAGAGTCAGGAGAATTGGGCAGCAGTCGAGAGGCACCGATAAGAAGAGCTTCTGTCTTGCCCTCGTTTAATTGGAGTTTATTTTCACACATCCAGGACTTAATAATATCTGAGATACAGTTCTGAACATCTGAAATAGCCTGACTGGAGCTGTTTGGAGGTGCAGATTTCGGAAGTTGTGTATCATCTGCATACATGTGATGATCGATTGAATGCGATGCGATAACCTGAGAGAGAGGCTGAGTGTACAGCGTAAATAGAATGGGGCCCAGGACAGAGCCCTGGGGGACCCCAAACTCTAGCGCAGCTTCTTCAGAAAGAGCGTTCTTGACAGAGACGTTAATCTGACGGGAAGACAGATAAGAGTAGAACTTAACAGAAATACCAAAGTATTTTTCTAGAAGCTGGAGCAAGATGGAGTGGTCAATGGTGTCAAACGCAGCTGATAGGTCTAACAGGGCAAGAACTGAGATCAGGTTTTCATCATAGGCACTTAGGAGGCCATTAACGACACAGAGGAGAGCAGTTTCAGTACTGTGCCCAGCACGTTAAGCAGACTGAAGCGGATGGACGAGATTGTTTGACTGTAGATATTATTAGTGAGCTATGTCAGAACGACTCTCTCAAGAACTGAACTTTGGACAGAAAGAAAGGGTAGGTTTGAAACGGGGCGATAGTTCTTTAGCTGGTTGGGGTCAAGATTCGACTTTTTCAGGAGAGGTTTGACAACGCTGATTTGAGTTCTGACAGAAAGACGCCTCACTCGAGGGACTGATTTATGATTTTATGATTGGTTTCTTGACACATCCAGCTCAGAAAATGTCCTAAAATCTTTTTCCCTGCGTGCTGCAGAAGCCACAATTAAAGTTGTTGGCAACACGAATCAAGTGGAGTGGGTCAGTTTTAAATTTTTGGACGTGGTTCAATCGAGCCTCGTGCATACGTGATCTTTTTTTTTTTTTTTTTTTTTTTTTTTGGTACATCGCACACCACTGTGTGATGGCTTGATGTGACCAGCCGTATACCCATATGACAATTCACAAATCAGTCACGTTTTGAGTTAGCTGTCAGGTGTATTTCGGGCATGTTTAAGCCTTTATTGGCTAAGGACTGCCTTCATCAGCGTGCTGACCCTTTTGTTTTTGTTGACTGAGTAAACCTTTGTTGTTAGGCTTTATGGTAGTTTATTTTGTGGTTTGTTTTGTATTGTTCAAGAGGATGTACTCTCGCTCACACTATAACTTGGAAAGGCTAGTGGAAAGTGGTGGTGTGTTCTTTTCATGTCGTGTCCTTAGTTTTGATTGTTGGTGGGACAATTCTGTGGTTGTCTGTGGTGTTTCGGGGTTCCGTCTAAGTATTCGAGCGCCCGTTGATCAATGATGTCGTAGGCGTACAAAGCTTTGCTGTATCTGCCCTCATTAAAGTATACGAAGAGGTATTCTAGTTGTTTCCTTGCTCCCTTGTCTCTGCAAAGGCCCATGAAGTCGACCCATTCAAAGCATATCGTAGGGTTCAGTCCATTGGAGAAGATGAATGCGGCTAGTAGGATTGTTTGAAAGTGTGGGAGGTTTTTTGTCCTCGTGTATTTTCTTTTTTCCCCCGCCCAATGTGCTGGTCCTATGATGATTTCATAGTTCAAAAGTCTGGCGGTTTTTCTGTTTCTTGTTCATTCCGTTTTCTTTTCCCCGTTGTTTGGGGGGTAGGGGTGGGGGGAACCTTGTATTGGTTGCGGTGTGGCGCGTATACGCGTAGGAATAAGATATTTCCAATGCCAGTTGGTTCAAGTTCTTATTGGGAGGTCGTTCTGCTTCGTTTAGTGTGTAATGACTTGAGGCTTTAACCGTTTGGAGTCGGCGTGCGGCTTTTGCTAGTGGTGCCTCATGTCCTTCTTATTTATGTTTTTACCACTGCTAGCTTGGTGGAGCTAGTGGTGCAGAAGTCTGTTGTGTTGATGCACTTTGGCCAGTAGCTTTTGTTCAGTGGACAGCGATTAAATTGACACTTTTCTGTTTACCAGCCACTGCTAAGTGGTGCACTGAGCTATTGGCGCAAACTTGCCTTTTTGGTAAACATGAATACACTTGCAAAGTTTTGACACCACGACAGGTTTGCTCTCTCTCTCGCTCTTTTTTTTTTCTTTTTTTTTTTTTTTTTTTGTCCAAAAAGTACTCGGAGCGCCGGAGTGGCCCGCTACGTCCCTGCGAGTCATGGTGTGTGTGTGTGTGTGTGTGTGTGTGTGTGTGTGTGTGTGTGTGTGTGTGTGTGTGTGTGTGTGTGTGTGTGTGTGTGTGTGCGTTCTGCAGGCAACATCACTGTAGCGGATGTGCTGAATGTGCATCCGGGGCGCTGTGGGCATCATCACAATCAAGGGGGAGCACCTCAGAGCGGCCCTTGAACACTCGGTGGCGAGTTACAACCCTTGCAATACGGCAAATCTGGATGGCTGTTGGCTTCAATTTTCAGGTGAAGTGCAGTGTGAATATTGTGATTGAAATAGGCAATCTCTGGAAATCAGAACCAGGTCAATACTGCACGTGTTTCGACAAAAATAGTGGATTAAAAGCCAGGACAAACGCGGCTTGTAGGTGGCTCTCTGCGCGGCAGACCGCTCAGTGGTTCCTGCTGTCGTCAGCCTGCGTGGTGCTCTGGGGCCCGTTGGCATGAGTGAGCTTAGTCCTGGGCCAGCCGCTAACGGCACGGTGCTCCACACCTTGTTGCTTAGCGGCTGGCGCAGGACTAAGCTCACTCATGCAACTGACTCCTGTTTAACAGCATGCCGCCAGGTGGAGCGATCATCCGCCGCTGTCTCCCAGCTGTGGGGATTGATACCGCAGGCTTTGTTGCTCGGCTTGCCTGGCGCCCGACAGGTTCGGAACCATGGGCCAGCTGGCCGTAAAGAATGTTATGGGGGCATGCGGGTATCCATCCTGGGTCGATCATGGCCCAGCTAGCAGAGACGTCGCTGACTCAGCAGGGAGTACATGCTGGGGACACGTGCACGCTCCAGTGAGTCGCTGTGAGGAATATGCGGTCCTGCCAGGAGATACCAAGTACGCGCCTGAGGCATCGCACGTGGGAAGCGTTGACATGGCTCTCCTGAGGCGTGTAGGTTGTCCGAGACTCACTGCCGTCAAGCAGGGTACTGAAGACACAGGCGCTTTATGATCCCTGCGTCATTGCCCCTAACACGGGTACTACTTACTGCGACCCGTGATGATGCGACGATCATCCCGCCTCTGTGACCAAGGACACACGCCTGGTGGACCCGTGTCTTGGTGTTCTCTGAGAGCAGCCTGTTCTCCCACACACCCTTCCCAATGCGCAAAAGGCCATCAGGTCGACGTCGGCCCGATGTCTACTGCGCATTGGGTTGTTGTCAGCTTTGTCATGGTGGATGTTTTCCCTTCCCTGTGCGCCCGTTGATTTCGGTGTCCGGCGACAGGCTGGTGGAGATGGTTGACCCGAGATAGGTGAAGTCGTCCACCACATCTAGTGTGTGGTCACCAGTCTTGATGGAGGGCATGTGGCTGGGTTGTCAGTGATCAGTGTTCATTAACCCTTTCAGCCCCAACGCCCGTACAGCAGAAGATGAATTTTCCATTTTAATTCAAGGGTAGTGACAGATTAGCTTGGCGCCAAGCTGATCTGGCACTATCCTTGAATTATCATGAAAATTCATCTCCTGCAACAGGTACATAGTCGTCCAAACCCAGCTACCAATAACGTATACTGTATAACCTACTTTACTTTGTAATCTTCCTATACTGTATAACCTACTTTACTTTGTAATCTTCCTATACTGTATAACCTACTTTACTTTGTAATCTTCCTATACTGCATAACCTACTTTGTAATCTTCCTATACTGTATAACCTACTTTACTTTGTAATCTTCCTATACTGTATAACCTACTTTACTTTGTAATCTTCCTATACTGTATAACCTACTTTACTTTGTAATCTTCCTATACTGTATAACGTTTTTGTCTCCAGGGCTAAAAGTGTGGTTTGATATGCGCAAACCGGCGGGACAGCGTGTGGCTAGTGTCCTCGTGCTGTGCACGCGGTGTCTAACGCCGGAGTCCCTCAACAACACTGCCATCTACAGAGTTATCCTCCCTGATTTCACAGCGAACGGCGGCGACGGCTACACGGGGATCAGAGACAACATAATACAAAGGGATACAGGTGGTAATGATATTCACCACGGGATCAGGAAACCTAAACAAACTAACTCACTCGAGACGAACGGCATCCGGCAACCTGAGCTGATCAGTTGCTTGGGGTTAATTGTTTTTCGTCGTTAGACTGACAAATCTCCACTTTCAACACGTGATGTTGTTATTTCCGCCCAAGAGTGGGTTTATGGGAAAGATTTAGCCAGTGGTACAGAATCGGATTCCTTTTTCCTTTTCTTCCCGTAAGAAGTGGAGTGCAATGGGTTTTTGTTGTTGTTTGTTTTGTTTTGTTTTGTTTGCTTAAAAAAATATAAACAATTTTTAAAAATTGCGTACCACAAGAATGTAACAAACATCTTTCACAAATACTGTTCATAACTTCAATTGCAAACTGACAGTAAGACCTTATGCAGGCTAATTTGGATGACCCCTTGAACTAAAATGATTGATCTATCTCGTAATCTGTAACCGGCGTAGCCTTCATAGGACGATAAGCAAATTTGTAAAAATGTCAATCTCAGGATGTAATGGGTTAATACACACTGAGTTTGATTGGTGAGAGCTTCCATCTTTCCTCCATAAAGAGGCACAAGGTCTCATCACCTTCTGCAGCTTGCAGGGGCTTAGGAGTATGACGTGTATGTTAATGACAGCTCTGCTCCATTTGTACATAAAGCCTACCCTCATTTTGTCTCACGGGCGATAGCAGGTCTATGTAATGGATCGTCCGTCGTCCGTCCGTATGTCGTCCGTCGTCCGTCCGTTCGCGTTTAATTTTAACTTTGGCATTTTCTCCGAAACTGTTCAAGCCATGGACTAAAGCACATTACTGGAATAGTTTCTGAGAAAATGTCAGCGTTAAAATTTGGCAAAAGGTTACTTTGAGGCAAGACCTTTGAGACAAGACATACCAGTTTGAATGAATGACTTCCCTTAAAGGTGAAGGTCGCACATGGTCAGTGAAATAGGTCAGAAACTGCCATACTTGTTCATCTGTCGTCCATCCGTCTGTGATTGACTTTAACTTTGGCATTTTCTCGCCATAGACTTCAGACTTAGATAAATCAAGACCTTTTTAGACATACCAGTTTGAATGATCTCCCTCAAAAGTGAACGTCATACATGGTCAATGAATATTTTGAAATATTTCGTCAAATGTGGTGTTTTCGCAAATATACTATTTTCAACTTCAAAGCCAAACTTGGTACAGAGATACCTGAAGAAAAGAAGTTACTTAGTTATTTGGGTTGAACGCCGAGCAGGCGACTGTGGTCATCTCACGGTGGTCTGAAGAAAGACCTTCCTATATATACTACAAGTAATTTTGCCGAAACTTGTAAAGAATAAAGGGTAATAAATGACAATTAAATATGGGTAAATATGGGGCGGTCCGTGGCGCAGTGTTTAAGGCGCCTGCCACCAATGCCAAAGTTGCGAGGTTCGAAAACGGGTTCCGGCGTCGGACTTTTCTCCTCTGGTAAGTGTCACCGTTAATTCGGACGGACCGTCGGGGGTTCTTTCTCCGGGTACTCCGGTTCTTCCACCCCCACCCACCCCCCACCCCCCACACTTTGGTACCGGTTTCAGGCCACAAAAAAAAAAATCTCTGTAACTTCAGTAGCTGAACTGGCCCTTCGTCTGTCTTGTACTGTGTTTGTCCTCAGTGGACCTCGACGATGACGACGCAGTGTACATCAGGTATCGTCTCGATGGCAGCCTGTTCAACCTCAGACGACTGCAGGCCCACACCAAAACCCTAGACCAACTGATTCGTGAGCTGCTCTTCGCTGATGACGCTGCCCTCGTTGCACACACAGAGAGAGCCTTGCAGCGCATTACGTCCTGCTTCGCAGATGCTGCCCAGCTCTTTGGACTTGAGGTCAGTCTGAAAAAGACAGAGGTCCTTCATCAGCCGGCACCCAATGAAGAGCATCGCCCTCCCCACATCACCATCGGCGAGTCCGAACTGAAGTCTGTACACCAGTTTACCTACCTTGGCTGCATCATCACGTCAGACGCCAAGCTGGACAAGGAGCTGGACAACAGGCTGGCAAAAGCGAACAGTGCTTTCGGGCGGCTATTCAAGCGGGTGTGGCACAATCAACAGCTGAAAAAAGGCACCAAGATCAGCGTGTACAGAGCTGTCGTCCTCACCACCCTGCTGTACGGTTCCGAGTCCTGGGCCCTCTACCGCAGCCAACTACGACTCCTCGAAAGCTTTCACCAGCGCTGCCTGCGTACCATCCTCAGCATTCACTGGAGTGACTATGTCACCAACGTCGAGGTCCTTGAACAGGCGGAAACTGTGAGCATCGAGGCTTTGCTGCTGCGGACACAGCTTCGCTGGGCGGGGCACGTCTCCAGGATGGAGGATCATCGCCTACCCAAGATCACTCTGTTCGGCGAGCTCGCCACTGGACACCGAGACAGAGGGGCACCAAAGAAGAGATACAAAGACGGTCTCAAGAAGTCACTTAGTGCCTGCCAAATCGACCACCGCCAGTGGTCTTCGCTTGCTGCGGACCGTGACACCTGGCGCTCCACCATCCACAAGGCAGCCGTCTCCTTTGTGGACTCTCGCAGAGCTAACCTTAAGGACAAGCGGCTCAGAAGAAAAAACAGAGTTGTCGTAACTCAGAACCCTGACCAGACCTTCCCCTGCAGCCACTGCGGTCGAACCTGCCTGTCCCGGATTGGCCTCCGCAGCCACGAAAATGCCTGCATACGACGTGGGCAAGCCCTATAGAATCTTCGTTCGCGAAGTCAAGCCAAGAGACTGTGTTTGTCCTAAATGGCGTAAATCCGTGTCTGTTACGTGAGTGTGCGTGTTGGGTTTCAGTTCTCGGCGCTTTGAGTCGATTTGCCCCAAAATTGAGAAAAAGCGCCTATATAATAACGGTATTATTATCATTATTATTATTATTATTATTATTATTATTATTATTATTATTATTATTAAAAAGATTTTTTTAGAATGTTATTTTTCTGGCATTTTTCAAAATGTATAACCCATTTAACCTCAAATCCCTTAAGCAGGAGTTAGATGGACCATACTGATTCAAGGGTGAAGGCGCCAAGCTCATCTGGCACTACCCTTGAATTAGTATGGTCCATCCATCTCCTACAACAGATACACAGTCCTTAATTATCACCTCCATAATTTGGAGTCTTGGGGTTAAATGGTTTAATCATACTTGGTGATGAAATATTTTAAAAATATCTACATAAATATATTATTTTGTGTTGCAGGTAATTTTATCACAGATGTGGTAGTTGAATACCTGAAGGAGTTCTCGCCCATTACCCAGGGCGTGGAGGGACGCATCGAGTATGTAGATGATACAGGCGTGTGCGAGGGGCTGAACAAAAGTAATCCCGGCGCTTCAGTCAGGAACAGTTTCAGTGCCATCGTTAGCTTTGTGTTGGTCGCTGTCATCTCTTTGTTAACGGAATATGTTCTTTAATTTTTTTTCTGCGTTCTTTGTCTACATGCAATATTTTCTTAAACTTTTTAAAAAAATTGCGCGGATCTCTTTGTTCATGTAATACGATCTTTATCTTTTTACTGTGCTCTCTTTTTCATGGAATATGTTCTTTAACTATTCATTGATATCTCTATGTTTTTTCGGAATATGTCTTTTAACTTTTCTTTTATTGCGATCTCCTTTTTTCGGCGTATGTTCTTTAACTTTTCTTTTATTCCGATCTCTTTGTTCACGGAATATATGTTCTTTAACTTCTTACTGCGATATCTTTGTTCTTGCAATAGGTTCTTGAACTTTTTTTATTGCGATCTCTTTGTTCGTAAAATATGTTATTGAACTTTCTTTTTATTGCAATCTCCTTGTACACAGAATATGTTCTTGAATTTTATTTTCACTGCGATCTCTTTGTTCATTGAATATGTTCTTCACCTTTCTCAGTACTGCGATCTCTTTGTTCACAGAATATGTTCTTTACTTTTTTTACTTCGATCTCTTTGTTTACGGAATATGTTCTTTACCTTTTTACTGCAATCCCTTTGTTCATGGAATATAGTCTTTAACTTTATTTTTACTGCGATCTCTTTGTTCATGGCAAATGTTCTTTAGCATTATTTTTACTGCAATCTCTTTGCTCATGGAATATATTCTTTACCTTTTTACTGCGATCTTTCTGTTCAAGGAATATGTTCTTTAACTTCTTGCTGTGATCTCTTTGTTCATAGAACTTGTCTTTCACCTTTTTTTTATTACTGCAGGACTCTTTGTTCACGAAATATATGTTCTTTCACTTTTTACTGCGATCTTTTTGTTCATGGAATATGTTCTTTCACTTTTACTGCAATCTCTTTGGACACAGAATATGTTCTTTCACGTTTTTTACTGCAATCTCTTTGTTCATGAAATATATATTTATTAGCTTTTTACTGCGATCTCTTTATTCATGGAATATGTTCTTTTACTTTTTACTGCGCTCTTCTTTTCATGGAATATATTCTTTAACTTTTTTCTGCGATCTCCATTTTCATGGAATATGTTCTTTACCTTTTACTGCAATCTCTTTGTTCACGGAATATGTTCTTTACCTTTTTACTGTGATCTCTTTGCTTACGGAATATGTTCTTTAACTTTATTTTTACTGCAATCTTTTTGTTCATGAAACATATTCTTTAACTTTTTATTGCGATGTCTTAGTTCGTGGAATATGTTCTTGAACTATTTTCTGCACTCTCGTTTTCATGGAATACGTTCATTAACTATTCACTGATATTTCCTTGTTTTTCGGAGTATGTCCTTTAAACTTTTCTTTTATTGTGATCTCTTTGTTCACGGAATATATGTTCTTTAACTTCTTACTGCTATCTCTTTGTTCATGTAATGTGTTCTTGAACTATTTTTTATTGTGATCTCTTTGTTCATGGAATATGTTCTTTCACTTTTTTTTCATTGCGATCTCTTTGATCACAGAATACGCTCGGCGTTAAACCCAAATAACTAACTCGTTTGGCAGATCTGGTGATTTGGTTAAGATTTCGATTTCATGAACACAACTTCGGTTTCGATTTGATGTGAACACTATGGGCTAGGCACCTCTACAAGCCATGTGAAAACAAGCAAGTGAACGGGAGAAAAACGCTATTTTTGTGAACAATTAAATAAGGGAGAGGGAGATGGGGGTGGGTGGTAAACAATGTCTGCATAGAAAAAAATACATATAATTTTAATTTTTCCTAACATAACCCCTTGCGTATGGAACACGCGTAGGATAGTTCAGAGGTAGTGCTAGAGCAGCTTGGCACCTGGAAGCGCCCTTTAGCTATCGTGGTCCATCCATACCGTTCTCCTTTACTGTATCAATGCTGAATGAACATGTAGAAAACATGCGGCATCACGGGAATCTTTCAAAAACTTTAGTGTTTCCGATGATAGTGATTATGTGTTTTGTGGAATTTAGTTTTTTCTTTCCTTTTTTTTTTTTTTTTTTTCTTTTTTTTTTTTTTTTGCTCGTCACTATAATTATGTGTCTTTGCCACTGTTGCTGATCAGCCGGTACAAAGTGACAGAGAATGGCTCAGGGTTTTTTTCTGCAAGGATTGCAGCATGTGAAAATCAAGTGAACTGTACACACACACACGCACGCACGCACGCACGCACGCACGCACGCACGCACACACACACACACACACACACACACACACACACACACACACACAGCCCAGTCTCATACACAAATACACACGGTACACTGGCATGTGAGCACACGAACACACACACACACTCCGATACAAACACACACAATGTCACACACACACACACACACTGGCGCGCACACACATACATTCACACCCATACACACGCGCGCTGAGCAGCAGTAGCAGCTACAAAAACAACAGCCAAAACAACAAATTGTAAACATCACTGCTCATATAGTGTTTTATTTTAGAAAAGGAAAGTGTCCATTAAAAAATTGCGCATGTGGGTTTAGTTATTTCATTGACTGTACAAACTCATGACTAGACACACACTCTCTCTTTATTCGCCATTTGTCTAAATAACCACGTATAAAAAATAACTGATATGACATCACAAATCTCATGAAACATGTACCTATGACGCCTTTTGTGCATTTTGCAAAGCAATAAACTATTTCAACCACCTATGACGCCGAGTCAATGGGCCGGGTTGAGTTCGGCTCTCATCGGCTGCCATCGGTAGCAGGCGGGGACTAAGGAGGAGCGATGACGGAAATTACCGAAGCTTGTACAGAACGGACAAGATTACGAAGGAGAAGAGGGTGGAGGCCAGCTGTAGAGTGGATGCCTGTAGATTGAAAGTTAAAAATAAATCATTAACACAAAATTCGATGAGTTGTCATCTGATGGATAAATCACAGTTTTGCTCGTGAAAGTTCAAAGTTGGTGCCAGAATAGCTTGGCGCCTTTAGGCGCCAAGCTATTCTGACACCAACTTTGAAAGAGAGACATGCATAACACTGTTTATATCTGTCTCTGCTTGAACTATCATGCTCTGTCCATCTCTTGTCGCGTATTAGGCCTTCTTGGGCCAAATTGCGGTTGTGTAGGACAGCATTAACCGTCCGTTTATGCAGATTTTTGCCTTGAGAAGTGTCACCTTGAGAAGTGTCACCTTGAGAAGAGTCACAGCTAAACCTGTTTTCAGCAACCACCCTTACGAGAGATCGTCTGTCAATAAAGACCCCTACCATTATTTAGGTGGCTGTAGCTGTGACTGTGGCTGTAGCCACCTAAATGATGGTCCAGTCTTTAATGACTAGGTACGCTTTTTGCCTTTGACGACTTTTCTTGAGAGCCCGCTTGTCTTTTAAAACAACTTGGGGAGGAGGGTGTGGGGACAAAAAGGTGGTGTCTGACAACAGCTTCTATTAAAAGACCCATTTAAACAAAGATACTCGGGCCCACAAATGCCGCAGTTGGCCCGTAGACCTTTTGCTACTGGGGTGTAGACTTAAGACGTTTCAGCGACCAGTCCTGGAGTTTTCACGGGGAACCCTCCCTATCTTATACAGTGAAAATGGCTTTGCACTCTGATTAAAACATTTTGTGTTTCTTGCTTGTTAGTTTCTTGACTGCTTTACCTTCCTGTTAATTAAGATATGACGGGCGTAATGTATACATTATTTTGTACTGTTATTATCCTTTACTTTATTCAAAGACTCAAAGAACAAAATAATTTTGTTTTTTAAAAAGTAATATTTTAACCTCCTTGTGCACGTAGTAATTTAAACTATAGCGGTGACTGCGAGCACGGAAAAGGAGGGGGGGGGGGGTAGAGAGAGGGGGGGGGGGAAGGAGGGGGAGGGGGGGGGGGGCAGTTAACGTTTTGAGAAAAAGAAAGCAAAGAGAGAAAGTTACAAGGGGGACTACTCACAGCTCCATGTCCGTCACCGTGACCGGCGTCTCCGTGTCCAGCGTCACCTCCGGCTGCTCCGTGAGTGTCCTGAAATACGTCGTCATGATAGTGTAATTACGTCATCTCATGATGTCATTGAAGGTATACATGTATCAGTATGACAGTTCCGATGGCTGCAGGCACGAGTTAGATTTTTTGTGTCCGCACCGCAAACTGGATACATCGACAGAGTAATCAGCCTGTTGAGTTTGGTCGCTACAGCATCGGGCCGACGTCGGCCCGATGGCCTTTTGTGCATTGGGTCTTCTTCTACCTCTGGTTGTAAATAACTGAAGGTGTCTGCATACTAATCCATTAACTGTTCTCGGTGTGACCAAAATGGGGAAAGCGAGATGCGTAGTCCCTCATGGCAACTGCGGGCCTCATGAGGGTCCATGCCTCTTGCAGATGAATGATGCTCGCCTTCTGTGTCCCGGCAGTGAAGGGGTTAACAGCAATCTCGACAAGAGGGACCAACACCTTTGGCGAGATGTGTGCGCATTATCATATTTTGGAATCTATTCAACGTCCACGAATAAACAATCTCATATGTCTTGTTTTCAAAATGAATTGGAAAGACTGGAATTGAAATGAAATAGATAGAAATACGTGAAGTATTAGTAACGTTTTTCTTTTTTTAAAGTAAAAATAAAAATAAATAAACCGAAAAGAATCAAAATAAATATTTAAAAAAAACCGTTATGCAGCTTATTATAAAATAAGAATTATTTCAAAATGAAAGGGATAGTACTCACAGCTGCATGGGAATCACCGTGTGCGTCGTGTCCGCCTTTGAAAATGAAAATAGGTCACGTTTATTTATAAATATTGTTATAGTTCTATCATATTTGACTTACTGTTCACATACATTCCCCACATATTTTGTCAAAATCTAACAAGCACCCATGAGACCGGGCTTCGTGTCTCTGTACATGTATAAAATTTCCTAAAATGAATAATGAAGCTGACGCCGATTACCAGAAATCAGAAGTAGGTCAACAACTGCGTGTCTGTTGACGCAAACGGTGGATTAAATGCGATATCACACGTCTGTGAGGGCCTCTAATCCACTGTTTATATCGAAACACTGACATCTTGACCTACTTCTTTTTTCCGAACAAGGCAACTTCATTCATTTTTTTTTTTTAAAAAATACTATCGTCGGCGCAAACACAAAATGAGTGCTGTTTTATGATTCTGGACCTTACGGCTATCAGTCTAAACCTTGAGTTGTCGCTTTTTTTCCTACATGAATCGCCTCGACAAGAAGCGCTACCGAAAGCCAGAGGGTTAAAATGAGAGACAATGACGCACTAACGTTTAACAATATCACCAGATAGCACATCAACTAGCCACGTCACCACACATGCCCGGATCAAACAGGTAGGATGGGGAATAGGGATGAACATGTGTGATCTGGGGGCATGGGCATGGGCGCCCGCGGACCGTTTCACCACTGGCCGAAAAATGAAGACAGGGAAGGGGGTCCCAGGATAAGTGCGAGACTGAGTTTTAATCAAAGGATATTTGTTTTGTATGTGTGCGGAGTGGGGGGGGGGGAGGGAGGGGTACGTGCACCTAGTAACCCCCCACCCCCACCCCACCCCACTTCTTTTGTCTAGCCTTGCATGCATGGTAATTCTAATTCAGGAAAAACGTAGAAGTGACGAGAACTATACTGAATAGCATAGGAAATGCGACGATTTTGGAATCATCGGAAACACTAAAGTGTCCTCTACATCACACACTGAAGTGTCCTCTACATCACACACTGAAGTGTCTTCTACATCACACACTGAAGTGTCTTCTACATCACACACTGAAGTGTCCTCTACATCACACACTAAAGTGTCCTCTACATCACACACTAAAGTTTCCTCTACATCACACACTAAAGTGTCCTCTACATCACACACTAAAGTTTCCCCTACATCAAACACTAAAGTGTCCTCTACATCACACACTAAAGTGTCCTCTACATCACACACTAAAGTTTCCCCTACATCAAACACTAAAGTGTCCTCTACATCACACACTAAAGTGTCCTCTACTTCACACACTAAAGTGTCCTCTACATCACACACTGAAGTGTCCTCTACTTCACACACTAAAGTGTCCTCTACATCACACACTAAAGTGTCTTCTACTTCACACACTAAAGTGTCTTCTACTTCACACACTAAAGTGTACTCTACATCACACACTAAAGTGTCCTCTACATCACACACTAAAGTGTCCTCTACATCACACACTAAAGTGTCCTCTACATCACACACTAAAGTTTCCTCTACATCACACACTAAAGTGTTTCCGATGATTCCAAAAATATCGCATTTGTCTTGCTCATTGAGAGGCGGGGTATTTCCTTCACAAGTTGCATGATGGCATTTCACAGCTTGTTGCTAATACTGTATTCTGTATGAATCCAGAAATTATTGATAAGGAGTGTGAATGGCGGTGGGGGTCATGTTGGGCGAAGTGGAGGAGGGGGCAGTACGACAAACACTTTTACTTTTGGATGAAAACAATTTCCTGTGGCGTGTGGGTGTGTGTGTGTGTGTGTGTGTGTGTGTGTGTGTGTGTGTGTGTGTGTGTGTAGTGTTTGTTTCTTTAAAAAATGAAATTGAGATGTATGTTTGTGTGTGTGTGTGTGGGGGGGGGGGGCGGGTTGGGGGGGGGTTAAAAAAAATGTATTCCTGCATGGAAAGATTGACTGGATACTCTAGATCCGCCAGGTCGCGCAAGGGTACTGTTGAGGACAGTATTTTATGTGCCCATACCTACAATAAGTATTAAAAACGGCCTGTGCCCAAACGACAAAACTCACTCGTTACAACAGAAATAAAACGAAAAATCGGTATGGTTGTTAGTACTGTTAAAAAATATCAAACAAAAAGCAGAACAAGTGAAACCAAAACCACCCTTGTTTTATTAACTCAATCAGCCCTGACACAACGCGAATCGACCATGATAGTTCAAGGGTGGTGCCAGTGTATTCTGGCGCCACCTTGAACTGTCATAGTCGATTTATCTCATTAACTAGAATGCAGTTTTCAGGGGACAGGTAAACAGCTGCCAACTTTTGGGGCTTCTACCCTAGTGCTCAGTGTGTTGATCCGTAGGAGGACATTGACCGCAAGAGAGTTAGTGCCCGAGTTAGTGCCCGAAATGAAACGAGTCAGTACCGTGGCCACCGTGATCACCGTGCCCATGCCCGTGTTGTGGCCTGCAGTGAGGGCTGTCGTTAAAACTGACATGGCCGTGGCCACCTGACACAAATAGAAATGACTCTTGTTTGTACTGACCTCATTTTTGCCATGGGCTTGGTTGTCTTTTTTATTATTATTTTTTTTTAATAAGCCTATTATGTGCATGTAGTATGGTAGGCTTAAAATACTTCCTATTTCTTGGATTGACCTATTTAACTTAGAAGAAACTACCAAGTAAGTAGGAAAAGGCACTGTCAAGGGAGAGAAGTGTGCATGATAGACCAATGATCATAGATCTACTTTGGTCCAAGCACACAAAAAAAAAGATAGGAAAGAGGGGGGCGCTAAGTAAGAGACTGAAAGCAATGCATATGGAAGCCCCCCCCCCCCCCCCCCCCGAAGGGGGGCGTATCACATATCCCACTGTTCCAGCCCCTAGGTGCATGGAAATTTAAATCTAGGTCCCCCAAGAGGGGGTCGAGATATTGAGCCGGTGTGGACAGCTGTTTCGGTCTTGGCGACCTCCTCAGCACACCATCGGCTATACTGGAGGAAGAGAAGGAATTTCTGCTTACCTGCAAAGAAGACCACAAGACCCCTCTTTCCTATCTTTTTTTTTTTTTTTTTTTTGTGTGCTTGCACCAAAGTAGATCTATGATCATTGGTCTATCATGCACACTTCTCTCCCTTGACAGTGCCTTTTCCTACTTACTTGGTAGTTTCTTCTAAATTACAGGCACTGGCAGTCAACCCTTTCGGTCTAGTTTTTTACTACAATTTCGACTGCAACCCCCTCCCCCTTTTTAGTAGGTTTTCTCTTAGGGTGCATGGAAATTTGGCTCTAGGTGGAGGCATGGAATGTATGCCCCTGCAGAAACCACAGTAAAATGTGGTCTTCTTTGCAGGTAAGCAGAAATTCCTTCTCTTCCTCCAGTATAGCCGATGGTGTGCTGAGGAGGTCGCCAAGACCGAAACAGCTGTCCACACCGGCTCAATATCTGGACCCCCTCTTGGGGGACCTAGATTTAAATTTCCATGCACCTAGGGGCTGGAACAGTGGGATATGTGATACGCCCCCCTTCGGGGGGGGCTTCCATATGCATTGCTTTCAGTCTCTTACTTAGCGCCCCCCTCTTTCCTATCTTTTTTTTTTGTGTGTGCTTGGACCAAAGTAGATCTATGATCATTGGTCTATCATGCACACTTCTCTCCCTTGACAGTGCCTTTTCCTACTTACTTGGTAGTTTCTTCTAAATTACAGGCACTGGCAGTCAACCCTTTCGACCTATTTAACTGTTTTTCTGCAATCTTCGTCAATTAATGAACCATAAATCCTACATGTCCCAGGAACAATGACTCAAACTGGTGTCAGCAAGAGGCATAGATCCTCATGAGCCCCCGCAACTGCGACTATCACGTAACACCCAGCAACTGCGGGGTCTCATGAGGAACTATACCTATTGCGGTTGGATGGTGTTCACATTTTCTCGGCACTGAAAAGGTTAAGGTCTTTGTTTTCTGGTTTGAGTGTTTTTTTGTTTGACAATGTCTTTTTATATATACATCAGTATTCTGTTGTTGATGTTGTTGTTAATGTTATTATTATTATTATTATTATTATTATTATTATTATTCCATTTTCTGTTCACTCAAGTCACATTTCTCATCAAAATAACACAAGTTCTCCAGTCCATACGTGTCCTTTGAGTTTGCATGTATCTGATGGTGTTGGACATTCTTGGCTTGGAACCCATGTTTACCTTCACTTTCGCCAACCAATTCGCCATTGATAAATTTATTGTCTCTTCTATTATATTGAGTGGCGTCTTATTTTTTTCTTGTGTGATGCTTCTTTTATCCTTCTGAATATTCAGTCCGAATATTTTATTCTTCGGGCTCGTAGGTGATTTGGGACCATGATCACTGATGACAGTCACACGTGTTAGAATACGGAAGACACACACACACACATAAGCAACGTGTCTGGAGTATATAATCATAGATATACCGTCATGCACTTTAAAAACGCGACAACTTTAATCAGTTTTATCTGCCGACGTACACTGTGCTCTCAATGAACCCACTAACCCATGAACTATACACTGAATCGACAGTAACATGTGGTTAAGGCGCCTGCCACCAATGCTAAAGGTGCGAGGTTCGATACCGCATTTGGGCGTCGGATTTTTCTCCTCTAGTAAGTGTCACCGTTAATTCGGGCGGACCGTGGGGGGGTACTTTCTCCGGGTACTCCGGCTCTTCCACCCCCTCCACTTTGGTACCGGTTTCAGGCCACTTTATAAATTTCAAATACAAGCGATCAAAATTTCCGAAACCTCAGTAGCTGAGCTGACCTTTCGCACCACGTGAATGTCCTGTGTTTGTCTTGTACTGTGTTTGTCTTCAGAGTGAATGTGTGTGTGTCACGTGAGCGTGCGTGTTGGGTTCAGTTCGCGGCGCTTTGAGCCCATTCGCCGAATTGGGAAAAAGCGCCTATATAATAACCGGTATTATTATTATTATTATTATTATTATTATTATTATTATTATTATTATTATTATTATTATTATTATTATTATTATTATTATTATTATTATTATTATTATTATTATTATTATGTCAGTGTAACATGAAAATCCGCTCTGCAGCAGACACAAAGTTTTAATGCTGCAAACAAGACAAGTGGTGTGACGTAAACAAACGCCCAGAGAGGTTCTCTGGTAAACAGAGGTGTACAGAAGACAGACAGGCAAGTGGAGAGACAGTCGGACAGACAAATGGATGGGACAGAGAGAAGCTTTGACAATGAAAGACTAAAAGGCTTACCGCTGGCGAAGACAGCAGCCACGATCATGGCCAAGACGCATAGGACTGGTGTGAGCTTCATCACGACTTCTGCAAAGAAAAAATATAATAATAATAATAATAATAATAATAATAATAATAATAATAATAATAATAATAATAATAATAATAATAATAATAATAATATGATAATAATAATATAAATAATAATAATAATAATAATAATAATAATAATAATATAATCATCATTGTTATATTATTATTATTATTATTATTATTATTATTATATCATTATTATCATAATCATTATCATATAATTATTTTTGTTCGTATTGTTAATATTATTTTTTTTCATAATCATAATTACTATTATTGTTATTTTAGTAGTAGTAGTAGTAGTAGTAGTAGTAGTAGTAGTAGTAGAAATACTTTTATTATTATTATTATTATTATTATTATTATTATCATCATCATCATCGTCATCATCATCATCATCATTAGTACTATTATTATTATTATTATTATTATTATTATTATTATTATTATCTTGGATGGTTTTCTTCAAATGTCGAGCATAATCAGTAAAATATACTCTTCCTTGAAGAAGTTCAAACTGTGCTGTCTCTTGTCACGGTCTTTACCTTGTGTTGACAATTCCAAAACTCTGTCAGTGATCAAGCTTCATTACGTCGGCGTGCTGCTCTAAGCCGTAAGGTCCAAAATCATAGACCAGTACAACATATGATGATGACCAAGTTGTGCCATGAACAATGACTGTGTACACAGCATTATGCTGCTTCCGTCAGAGTGTCACAATGATTAATAACACCAGCAGCATCAGTGTGTATAAAATGCGTCACTGTTCTATGTAAATCTAGCAAAGAGACCCCGTCCTAGTGAGCAGAAGGACCTCGGCCCACGCCGACCCCAGTTGGCCCGCGCACTACCGTGCGCGGGCCAAATGGGGCCGGCCGTGGGTCCGAGGAACTGCTGCGTACCGGTGTAACTGGCATGCGAACTGAACTTGCCTGTCTGCTTGACAAAAGGATGACGCGCTAAGGTCTTGATGAATGAGACGCGCTAGCTCCTTACACGGAACGACATTCATCAGTGTTCCCGCTACTTCAAGCGCGCCCAACAATCTACATGTATGAATTTTACCCGGGAGAGTTGACCTCTAAATGACCTCAACGCTCCCTATTTTTCCCCGAGGGAAAAAAAACCAACTCATCACTACGCCAGTCCGCGGCGGCTGTTGTTTGTATGGAAAGAAGAAGCTTCATTTCGTGTTCAGCTTTCTCGTGTAAAAATTTGTAGCATATTCTGACCGCTTTAAGGTTTTTGACGACAGTTTTTTTTTTTTTTAAATGGGAAAAAATCACGTACATTGTCAAGAACGGTCATGACAAAATGTAGTCCTTCCTACGTCAGGTCTCGGAAAATCAACCAAAGGGCAGCTGGAGGGAGAGGGGATGGAGGTGCGGGGGGGGGGGGGTGTTGGGGGGGGGAGGAGGGTACACGTTACTAAAGTATGCCCGTCTTCTGTCACAGCATTGTTTCGATGCTACTGATTCTTTTCAGTTATATAAAATAGAGAAGAACGTCTTAGGACGAAATACGTGTCCAGATTTGTATGGTCCACAGGAGACGCCAAAATCGCCGTGTACGCGGTAACCCGTGTACTGCCGCGGCAAGATGAACACTGGTTGGTTAGTTCAGATTTAACGTCCACGGCACCGAAGTGATAACGGACGGCCTTGACGGACGGGTTATGGGGGGACAGGGAAATCTATTGCCTATAGAGTACGACTTGAACACTGATCAACTCAGGCGCACTCCAACTATGCCACTTTGATTTACCAGGACCTTTCAACGGACATGCTACTGAACAAGCCCGTCTCTCCCCCCCCCCCCCCCCCCCCCACCCCCCCCCCCCCTGGATTGCGAGTTCCGAGACCCACGACCCGGCGATTCCCTTCGCTCTCCTGCTCTGACGCTTAACCGCCTGAGCTATTGCGGACTCTGAGACGAACACTACCCAGCTGCAAGACACATATCACTCCCCCCCCCCCTCCCCCGCGAATGTCTCTTGTCAGTCCTGTTTTTTTTTATAGCTAGTTTTCGTCACATTTACACCGGGGGCGGGGGGGGGGGGGGGGTGGTTTCACGCAAAGGTCGATCAGTGTGTACTGGTTTCAGACGTACAACTGGTGATCACTGGCAACGAAGGGGTTAAGATTATATCTGCAATAATGGACGAAAAGTCCTGACATGAACCAGTCCCGAAGATGTAATCACGCGCAAGGATGTGGCTTGTGTCCACTGTCTTTGTTTTCAGGCTAGGTACCGTGCGGCTTGAACCCTTTGGGTGTCGGTACAAGAATCATCGCGACTAGAACCGCTACCCACGCACAAAGCGTTAGGACTTCCGAAATCAGAACGTATACCAAGCGTGACATAGCTTTTCTAACATTTCGTGAAAATGACAAAAATGTCGCTTTAATCTTTACTTGATGGCGGTTTCTAAAATGCCTACTGAATCAAGTATGTGCCTGAAATCTTTAGACAGTACCAGAAATGCCTTGTGTCCCGATATAACTCCAAACTGTAATGCTGTAACATTAACTATACTGTCGAGCAAAAGAAATGCGACATTTTTGGAATCATCGGAAACACGTTAAAAATGTCACATTTCTTCTGCTCGTGAGTAAACTCATATTTTGATTTGAGCCTGCCTTCTCAAATCAGTTATGAGCATTTCTTGTTGAGCTGCACTTCCGAGATTTCTTCAGAAAATAGCGGGGAAAAAATAATGTAGACAACTGCATCAATCAAAATACTGTCACTTACGAGCTTGCATGCGAACACTGCGAAATTATTCACATTAGCAAAGAGAAAATTGTGTTGTGCACTTACCCTTGTTCGTCTTCTGCACAAGATCTGAGAGACTAAAAAAGTGAGACTGGTGGGTCCTAGGAGGTGGGAGATGGTCCAATCGGCAGTGAGAGTCAGTGCCTCGCACCCACAGTCTTATATAGCTCTGCCCTTAGGGGACGCTCTGTCCTTTGCTGTCACGCTGACATCATACGGCAATACACACAGGAAACGCCTTGCAACACTCAGCCCGCGTCAGCCCTAAGTCAATCTGCAAGAGTTAGTTAGTTATTTGGGTTTAACGCCGAGCAGGCAACTAAGGCCATCTCACGGCGGCAATCTGCAAGAGGCATGGATTCTCATGAGACCCTGTATTCGACTCTTGCTTACAGGAAATTCCGCTCATTTACATCTCACAGATCGAGAGAGATATCAGGGTTTGAGTGTGTAGACACGCGTACAGGTATACTCTCAGCGGAGACAAAACAGGGGAACGTTGTCATTTACTTGAGAAAGAAAGATTTAATAAACGACAAGCTTTTTTAGCTGTTGGTGTATATCATGTCGACAGAATCCATTCGTCGTTTCACTTTCAAAGCGAAACAAAGCCCGTGTGTGAAGGGGAAAAACCCCAATAACAACCGAATGACTTGATGAAATCGTCTGCTACATTTCAGATGGTTTTTATACTTAAAATCACCCAATTGGTGGTCTTGTTACGTGTAGGTCGTGGGAGATTCTTGGACTTGTCAAGATTAGTACATGATCATAGAGCTTTCAGCTTCTCTATGCGTCAAGTAACGATTGTGTATGGGGAGGCGTCAACTAACGACTGTGTATCGGGAGGCGTCAACTAACGACTGTGTATCGGGAGGCGTCAACTAACGACTGTGTATCGGGAGGCGTCAGCTAACGATTGCGTATCGGGAGTCTTCAACTAACGACTGTGTATCGGGAGGCGTCAACTAACGACTGCGTATCGGGAGTCTTCAACTAACGACTGTGTATCGGGAAGCGTCAACTAACGACTGTGCATCGGGTTGATTGATTGATTGTACATTGCTTAACGTCCTGACAGCAACAAGGCTTTCTCAGGACGTGCCTGCACTGCTTGTGAAAAAAAATAAACAGAACATTGAATGTATGTCGCCAGCCGGTCAAATACATTAAATAAACCTAACACATGGGGACTAAATAAAGCTAAGACCATTTAGCAACACACATCCAATATCAAGAGCTACAGGCAATGCAGACAGTAGGGAGAGTTTTAAAAAGGCAAATACAGGTGAATGGACAAAGGGTAGACAGAAACACATGCCCCAGAATAAAGAGAAAAACCCCACCCTGTGGGGCTGACCAGGGTGACCCTGGGAACTAAAAAATACCTAACCCCACCCAAGTCCCCCAGGGCAGACCCGGGTGGGGGACTGTGCATCGGGAGGCGTCAACTAACGACTGTGCCTGGGGAGGCGTCAACTAACGACTGTGCCTGGGGAGGCGTCAACTAACGACTGTGTATCGGGAGGCGTCAACTAACGACTGTGCATCGGGAGGCGTCAACTAACGACTGTGTATCGGGAGGCGTCAACTAACGACTGTGTATCGGGAGGCGTCAACTAACGACTGTGTATCGGAAGGCGTCAACTAACGACTGTGAGGCGTCAACTAACGACTGTGTATCGGGAGGCGTCAACTAACGACTGTGAGGCGTCAACTAACGACTGTGAGGCGTCAACTAACGACTGTGAGGCGTCAACTAACGACTGTGAGGCGTCAACTAACGACTGTGGGGCGTCAACTAACGACTGTGAGGCGTCAACTAACGACTGTGAGGCGTCAACTAACGACTGTGTATCGAGAGGTGTCAACTAACGACTGTGAGGCGTCAACTAACGACTGTGAGGCGTCAACTAACGACTGTGTATCGAGAGGCGTCAACTAACGACTGTGAGGCGTCAACTAACGACTGTGAGGCGTCAACTAACGACTGTGAGGCGTCAACTAACGACTGTGAGGCGTCAGCTAACGACTGTGAGGCGTCAACTAACGACTGTGTATCGGTTGCTTGACATGGACCGACCATGATAATTGAAGGGTAGTACCAGATTAGCTTGGTGCCAAGTTAACCTGGCACTATCCTTGAATTATCATGGTCGATCCATCTCCCGCTGTAGTGAGTCAGGGCTGAATGGGTTAATTGAATGCACAAGAATCCGTCCACGAAACACGGTGACAAAGTGATGCCAGCCAGAGGCATAGATCCTCATCAGTACCCGCAGTTGCACTAACTTACCGCAGTTGCACTAACTTACCGCAGTTGCACTAACTTACCGCAGTCGCACTAACTTACCGCAGTTGCACTAACTTACCGCAGTTGCACTAACTTACCGCAGTTGCACTAACTTACCGCAGTTGCAGGGGCTCATGAGGATCGCTGTCTCTTACAATTGGATCGTGTTCGCTTTTTCTCGGCAGTGAAGGGGTTAAAGTTATGAGAAAACAAAGAGCTATGCCGACATGGAACCAGCGCTAGCCAGACAGTGTCAACAACTACACAGTTGCATGACTCACTCTTGTAGATTGGAGGCGCTTGCTACTGAAGTGTGTGTGTGTGGGGAAAGGGGGGGGCTGGGTTGGGGGGGTGCCCGGAGAAAGGGGATAGGGTGCGGGGGGTGGCGGAAGATTACGGATGATGGATGCAGTTGATTGTAAGACGACGTTCATGGACATGTTTTATTGCCCCCCAAGTGTAAGTGAATAGCTGAGACAAAGAGTTGAAGACACGCAAAGTAGTAGTATACACATTTCGTTTTGCCGGCCTTCCCTACAAGCTGTCTGTTACGTACTTCACGTATTCATTTAGCTCGCCCCTGACTTTTGAAATAAAAGACCAAATGAAACATCTCTTTCCTACCTCATGCATTTCATTTAGTATGCCATCCAATTACTCTTTGAAGAAAAGAGGTACTTTGTCGTCTTCAACCCGTTACTTGTGTACCTCGCGTATTTCATTCGGCTGACCCTTTACTCTTGAAATAAAAGAGATGCTTTGTCGTCCTGAAACCTGTCTCTTGCGTGATTACGTATTTTATATAGTTCCTCCTTTACTCTTGAAAAACAAAATAGATCGCCGTTAAATGGCCTTAGTCGTCTGCTCCGCGTTATACCCAAATAACTAACCTCACCCCCCACACTTTGGTACCGGTTTCAGGCCACTTTACAAATTTCAAATACAAGCGATCACAATCTCTGTAACTTCAGTAGCTGAACTGGCCCTTCGTCTGTCTTGTACAGTGTTTGTCTTAAATGGCGTAAATCCGTGTCTGTTACGTGAGTGTGCGTGTTGGGTTTCAGTTCGCGGCGCTTTGAGTCGATTTGCCCAAACATTGAGAAAAAGCGCCTATATAATAACGGTATTATTATTATTATTATTATTATTATTATTATTATTATTATTATTATTATTATTATTATTATTATTAAGCTGAAAAATAGAAACTCCGTCGACCTCAAAACCGGTCTCTTTGCGTTCCTCGCTTAACCATTTCGCTGCCGGTGACCTCGAATTTAAGTCTGAAACGATTGCACGCTGACCGCCATTCGCGTGAAGATCACCATGTAAGTGGGACCCAAAAAAGCCCATAAGAACACAGATGTAAGTGGGACCCAAAAAAGCCCATAAGAACACAGATGTAAGTGGGACCCAAAAAAGCCCATAAGAACACAGATGTAAGTGGGGCCCAAAAAAGCCCATAAGAACACAGATGTAAGTGGGACCCAAAAAAGCCCATAACAACACAGATGTAAGTGGGACCCAAAAAAGCCCATAAGAACACAGATGTAAGTGGGACCCCCAAAACCCATAAGAATACAGATGTAAGTGGGACCCAAAAAAGCCCGTAAGAACACAGATGTAAGTGGGACCCAAAAAAGCCCATAAGAACACAGATGTAAGTGGGACCCCCAAAACCCATAAGAACACAGATGTAAGTGGGACCCAAAAAAGCCCGTAAGAACACAGATGTAAGTGGGACCCAAAAAAGCCCATAAGAACACAGATGTAAGTGGGACCCAAAAAAGCCCATAAGAACACAGATGTAAGTGGGACCCAAAAAAGCCCGTAAGAACAGATGTAAGTGGGACCCAAAAAAGCCCATAAGAACACAGATGTAAGTGGGACCCCCAAAACCCATAAGAACACAGATGTAAGTGGGACCCAAAAAAGCCCGTAAGAACACAGATGTAAGTGGGACCCAAAAAAGCCCATAAGAACACAGATGTAAGTGGGACCCAAAAAAGCCCATAAGAACACAGATGTAAGTGGGACCCCCAAAACCCATAAGAACACAGATGTAAGTGGGACCCAAAAAAGCCCGTAAGAACACAGATGTAAGTGGGACCCAAAAAAGCCCATAAGAACACAGATGTAAGTGGGACCCAAAAAAAGCCCATAAGAACACAGATGTAAGTGGGACCCAAAAAAGCCCATAAGAACACAGATGTAAGTGGGACCCCCAAAACCCTTAAGAACACAGATGTAAGTGGGACCCAAAAAAGCCCGTAAGAACGCAGATGTAAGTGGGACCCCCAAAACCCATAAGAACACAGAGGTAAGTGGGACCCCCAAAACCCATGAGAAGACAGATGTAAGTGGGACCCCAAAAACCCCATAAAAACACTGGACTAACAAGAGACAAAAATCCTCATGAGCCCCCGCGAATGCGGGGGCTCATGCGGATTTATGTCTCTTGCAGATGGGTGTCAAGGCAGTCAGAGGAGTTGTAAGCTCGCCCCTGACGCAGGATGGGTGTCAAGGCAGTCAGAGGAGTTGTAAGCTCGCCCCTGACGCAGGATGGGTGTCAAGGCAGTCAGAGGAGTTGTAAGCTCGCCCCTGACGCAGGATGGGTGTCAAGGCAGTCAGAGGAGTTGTAAGCTCGCCCCTGACGCAGGATGGGTGTCAAGGCAGTCAGAGGAGTTGTAAGCTCGCCCCTGACGCAGGATGGGTGTCAAGGCAGTCAGAGGAGTTGTAAGCTCGCCCCTGACGCAGTTTTAAAGGAGAGGGGGGGGAGGAGGGGGACGGGGTGTGGAGGGAGTGGTTTCGGATACTTACAGTTCAAATCAGGGAATGATTCTGACATCGCTCGTCGTTTTCCACTGGGAAAAAAAAAAAGTCCAGCTGATTTGACAGCACCCTTTAGGGGAAGGGGAGTCAGAGTTGTATAAATGTCAGCAAGTACGCGTGTGTGACATTGGGGACTGTAGAATATTCTGGATGCACGTAAAGCAGGCAGTGACGGACAGAGTGCAACAGAGACGTACAACAAGCGCTGAGTGTCTGATTCTAACAAAAGCAGCTCTGGGGCACTGCAACAAGTGTGAATCATCTGTGATAGTTCAAGGGTGGTGCCAGAATAGCTTGGCGCCAATAGGTCTAGCCCACTACTCCTGGGGATTCAGCGCGATATAAATGCGCTTTATTATTATTATTATTAACTGTCACAGTCGATCCATCTCCCGAAATGGTATGACGTTTTCAAGGGCAATTGATATAGTTGGGCGTGGTTTAATTGCTATAGTTGGGTGTGGTTTAATTGCTATAGTTGAGTGTGCTTTAATTGCTATAGTTGGTGTGCTTTAATTGCTATAGTTGGGTGTGCTTTAATTGCTATAGTTGGGTGTGGTTTAATTGCTATAGTTGGGTGTGTTTTAATTGCTATATGAAAGTGTGGTTTAATTGCTATAGTTGGGTGTGGTTTAATTGCTATAGTTGGGTGTGCTTTAATTGCTATAGTTGGGTGTGGTTTAATTGCTACAGTTGGGTGTGGTTTAATTGCTATAGTTGGGTGTGCTTTACTTGCTACAGTTGGGTGTGTTTTAATTGCTATAGTTGGGTGTGGTTAAATTGCTATAGTTGAGTGTGGTTTAATTGCTATAGTTGGTGTGCTTTAATTGCTATAGTTGGGTGTGCTTTAATTGCTATAGTTGGGTGTGGTTTAATTGCTATAGTTGGGTGTGTTTTAATTGCTATAGGAAAGTGTGGTTTAATTGCTATAGTTGGGTGTGGTTTAATTGCTATAGTTGGGTGTGCTTTAATTGCTATAGTTGGGTGTGGTTTAATTGCTATAGTTGGGTGTGGTTTAATTGCTATAGTTGGGTGTGCTTTAATTGCTATAGTTGGGTGTGGTTTAATTGCTATAGTTGGGTGTGTTTTAATTGCTATAGGTTGGTGTGCTTTAATTGCTATAGTTGGGTGTGCTTTAATTGCTATAGTTGGGTGTGCTTTAATTGCTATAGTTGGGTGTGCTTTAATTGCTATAGTTGGGTGTGGTTTAATTGCTATAGTTGGGTGTGGTTTTAATTGCTTTAGTTGGGTGTGCTTTACTTGCTATAGCTGGGTGTGCTTTAATTGCTATAGTTGGGTGTGCTTTAATTGCTATAGTTGGGTGTGCTTTAATTGCTATAGTTGGGTGTGATTTTTACAGCAAATTGCATTAACGCATTACATCCCGAGGATAAAACTCTCATATATTGTCAAATATCGTTTGAGGTCAACGTCACAGTTGTAGAGACGTTTCCACCACGATAGTTCAAGGGTTGTGTCGGAATGTATTGGCGCCTACAGGCGTCAAGCTATTCCGACACCACCCTTGAACTATCGTGGTCGATCCACATTATGCCTTTGCGGGTTAACGTGGACCTTGTTGCGAAATTCACCATAAATTTCAGACAGAAGAAAAGTGTGCGTCCATATATTATGGTCAAGAGCATAAATGCAAAAATGTGTGAGTGTGCTAGTTCGTAACGCCAGCTGCTCACATTTTGCGTAATTAATGAGCCACGAAAAGCTGCACATTTTCACTGCTATACATGCGCTTGTCCTAATTTTGTCCGTCTTACGCAATATGCTAATGTATCACAGCCCGCTTTTGTTTGAGGCGCCAGTGGCGATAAGCTGTCTCGACCGTCAGAGCTCAAAGGTAGCGGACTGAAGACGCCAAGCTAATCAGGCCCAACACTTGAGCTAGTCTGGTGAAAATCATCAGTGCTGTAAACACAATACTTGAGCTAGTCTGGTGAAAATTATCATTGTTGTAAACACAACACTTGAGTGAGCTAGTCTGGTGAAAATCATCATTTCTGTAAACACAACACTTGAGCTAGTCTAGTGAAAATCATCATTACTGTAACAGTACTGACCCATATGATCCTGTGACAAAACGTCGCGCGCGTACAACCGACATATTTTTCGTCAAGAAAACCGCACTACAACAGAAAATAAGTTATTTTTGTGATTCCGCTATGAAGACATTGTTGTTGTAACACTGGCATTTCTCACAAAGTTTCCTTTTCACCAGAATGGCTAATCTATAGAGGATTTTCATGTATATGTACAATAGTATTACAGTGTCACACTGAGTGTGACAACAAACATTTTTCTCTGCTGAGTGACAGGTACATATTTGTATTTGTCTTATCTCATCTGAAGATAATGACTGAAGAACGGTTTTTTTTTTAAATAAAATGTGGTAATGACACGAAGAACTGTGCTTTTGTGATTTAATTTACTGAGTACGTCCACCGTAACAACCGATTGTTACAGAAAACATAATTTCAAAAGAAATAAAATACTCTTCATACTTTCAAATGTGAGAACAGGTTATACAATTAATTTCTTTTCAAAGAAAATAATCAAAACAGATAAACTGACTAAATGTGATTATATTTATTACCGTATGTCCACCGTAACAGCCAACATTTTCAGAAAGGGCCAAATTTAATTATTCGCTGCTGGAAATCATCTGTTTCTGCATTCTCATTAATTAATTTCACATGCCCACATGCCAGATACATCAAAACTAACCAGTGCCAGATACATAAAAACTAACCAGTGCCAGATACATAAAAACTAACCAGTGCCAGATACATCAAAACTAACCAGTGCCAGATAAATCAAAACTAACCAGTGCCAGATACATCAAAACTAACCAGTGCCAGATACATCAAAACTAACCAGTGCCAGATACATCAAAACTAACCAGTGCCAGATACATCAAAACTAACCAGTGCCAGATACATCAAAACTAACCAGTGCCAGATACATCAAAACTAACCAGTGCCAGATACATCAAAACTAACCAGTGCCTAAAACAAGCCTGTTTAACTCATTCGCGGACAGCCGCATCCGGATGCGGCTGTCCGCGAATAAGTTAAAGACATCTCTGTTAGTTGCTGCTTTGGACATTAATTGTGGTGGTTGTTACTTTTGGTACAAACGATCTTTTGTCATAGGCTCATAGCGTGCAACTTCTAAAAGTGTGTAATCAATACATCTCAGCTGTCTTTATAAGCGAACGATGGCCTTTTGCGCTTTGGGTACTAGTTCGTGCACTGTTTCACGAAAACTGTTTAATATTTTTCCCCATTTTTCAAGGCAAGACGGAGGGACATGTTATATGCAAATTTGTACAAACTACAATATGGCTGATGCGTAAATCGGATGGCTACTGCATAGACTCAAGTTCTCGTCAGGCTGACCTACTATTGTCTAATATTACAAGCACACGCTACTCATCAGAAGAAACTTTACCACGTTTTGCAGACAATATTTCTAGAATGCCTGAGGACTTGGAAACTGTGATTGCAGCAACGAAACGCTTGCGCATTTGTCTTTACAGCGAATCAAAAGCGCATCCTTTTCCGTTGAGTTGCGTGTACGTTACAACCCTGTGAACGCTATACCTCCAAAATAAAAATAAAAAATTGCAAGTTAACATTTTCATTTGAGACGTTGTTCTGTACGCACTTCTACTGTTCTTAAATCTGATTTCGCAGCTTAGAAGTGAAACAACGGGTGTATATGGGGTGAAGTTAGTTATTTGGGTTTAACGCCGAGCAGGCGACAAAGGATATGTGGGGTGAAGGAGGGATGCCCCTGCACACAAACGCGCGTGCACGCGCGCCAAGCTAAACAGACACTACCTTTGTACTACCAAATATTATCTATCATGACAGTTAAAGGGTAGTGTCCAGTTAGGGTCAAACTACTTTGTCACTGCCCTTTAACTATCATGACTGATCCATCTGCTTGCGTCCCCAATATGCCTAACACCGCTTGTACCTGCAGCTACAAGTACTGTGTACCTGAGTACCGATGGCTGCAGGCACAAGGATGTGAGAATGCTGTGAACTCTGGGGAGGTATCAACCGGGGGTGGGGGGGGGGGGGTGGGGGGGCTGTGAACCCTGGGTGAGTTATGGACCAGGGGGCTGTGAACCTCGGGGAGGTATGGACCAGGGGGCTGTGAACTAAACCATGGGGAGGTATGGACCAGGGGGCTGTCAACCCTGGGGGAGGTATGGACCAGGGGGTCTGTGAACCACGGGGAGGTATGGACCAGGGGGCTGTGAACCCTGGGGGAGGTATGGACCAGGGATATGTAAACCACGGGAAGGTATTGATGGGGGCTGTGAACCACGGGGAAGTATGGACCAGGGAGCTGTGAACCACGGGGAGGTATGGACCAGGGGGCTGTGAACCCTGGGGAGGTATGGACCAGGGGGCTGTGAACCCTGGGGTGGTCTGGACCAGGGAGCTGGGAACCATGGGGAGGTATGGACCAGGGGGCTGTGAACCCTGGGGAGGTATGGACCAGGGGGCTGTGAACCACTGGGAGGTATGGACCAGGGAGCTGTGAACCCTGTAGAGGTATGGACCAGGGGGCTGTGAACCCTGGGGAGGTATGGACCAGGGGGCTGTGAACCACGGGGAGGTATGGACCAGGGAGCTGTGAACCCTGGGGAGGTATGGACCAGGGGGCTGTGAACCACGGGGAGGTATGGACCAGGGAGCTGTGAACCCTGGGGAGGTATGGACCAGGGAGCTGTGAACCACGGGGAGGGGAGTTTGCTTTTTTTTCAGTTTAACTGTCGTGTTTCTGAAGTTGAAAAGCCTGATGGGCAGCTGAAGAAAAATGAAAAAAGAATTGACGCCCTCTTAAAATGCGAAATCAGAATACCCCCAAAACTTCTAATCTTACAGTTATATCCAGGCATATCCGTGCGTTTTACTTGGTGTGCACCGCGTTGTGATGGTAGAAACCCTGTAAGGTTATATACCCTCTTCCATCACCCAATTAAAGCAGCTTGTCAGGAAGGACAACTCCCCTGACGAGTGCCGGATGTCACGTCATGTCAGCAGGCAGACTCATCTGTCACACAGAACATGGCGTAGTTGCCCGCGCACTAACCTTTATTTTCTAGAAGCACAGTCTCTCAATTTTTAAATTGGTAACCTTATAAATTAGGCGTACAAACGTCAGGTGATGATGCGGCATACACTTGAGCTTAATGGCTGACGAACCAGGATGTTTGATTGACCAATCAAAACTACACTTGATGCTACAGAGCCTGTTATTAAGCTAATAATTTTGACGTTGGAGTCCCATGACAAGAGACGACCATGACAGCTGATCGCCTTGAATCCGCTAGTCCTTAGTCAATCAAATACAAAACTTTCATTTTACAGCGTCTGTTTCAAACTAAAATGCCTCACGATGAAGTATCGTGACAATTAAGAGACAGCCATTGCATATCAAGGATCGTGTTTGATAAGCTTGGCGCCTGTCCAGGCGCCAAGCTGATCAACCACTAACCTTAATCTATCAAGCAGGTCAGTGTAGGTTGAAAGCGAGAGGTAATTAATGAGTTTCCGGGCACGTGATATGTGAGGTGTCTTTGTTCCTGAAGATGACAGCCCAAGCGGAAGCAACTGTCGTGCTTGTCGCAATGAGATTGAGACTTTTTTTCAAAGAAGAAAGGCACATTGTCTGGTTTTTAACCTAAGGAACATAGATGTAAAATCCTGTATTATCCATGCTGTTAATCTGCAATTAATGATGCTCTTTAGCTGCTGATGCTCGTGATAATCGTAGCCCATATACTTTTTTTTTTACAGACGGTCTGAAAGAAGCGGGGAAATAATTATGACTCATCTCAGTACAGGGTTTTGCACCGTGACACCTGAAGATAGTCCTCAGATCTCGAATTGTGCGCTGGTCTGTGATTTTGGACCTTACGGCCTAAAACCGTGAGGACCAAAATGACAGACAACAACTATTTTGGGTCTGAGATTATCACATTGACCCATTTAGCCCCAAGGCCACATTTGCACATTGTGGAGGCGCCACCTAGCAGGAGATGGATCGACCATGATAATTCAAGAGTAGTGCCAGATTAGCTTGGCGCCATCAGGTGCCAAGCTAATCTGGCACTACTCTTGAATTATCATGGTCGATCCATCTCCGGCTGCAGGGCGTCGGGTCTAAATGGGTTAATGAGCCCCATAATTAGTTATATAGGCCGCTAGGCATCAGTGGATTAATTAATTAATAGAACAAGCAAGCAAGCAAACAAACAAACAAGTGAAATTTCTGCAAGAATCGTACACCCGAGTCTCTTAGAACCGTACCACAGGCATATGATGATCCTTGTGAAATCGACCCTCTCTATTCCTACATTATACCCGTGTCACAAACGTGGTTGCTTTTGAAACAAATATCCCATCCCTGTGAGCCGTTTAAGAGTTCAATCATTTGGCTGACCTGTTTATTATGCTTCCGGACTTTTATTGAATAGGGCCAAGTGTGTCATTAAACAGGTTTCAAATTGTAAATCAGTGTCATGTTATAGGGTGTTGTTATTGCTGTTATTGTTGTTGTTTTTGTGGTTGTTTTATTGGGGGTTTATTTGTTTGTTTGGTTGGTTGGTTGGTTGGTTGGGTTTGTTATTTGTTTGTTTGTTTGTTTGTTTGTTTGTTTGTTTGTGTGGAGTTTTCGGTTTTTTTTAAGTCACTTCTACTTATAGAAGGGACATTTTAGGCAGGGTCGCGGTGGGGCGAATTTAATAGCATGACCATGATGTCAAAGGTGGGCAGGCTAAACCTCTACAATTGAAGTAACAAGATAAAACGTACGTCATGTCTAGTTACGCTAACCTCGCTGCTCAACGTACATTTGGCGCGAAGCGCCGTATGTGCGTATGTATGTATGTATGTCGTATGTATGTATGTATGTCTGTATGTATGTATGTATGTATGTATGTATGTATGTATGTGTGTGTGTGTGTGTGTGTGTGTGTGTGTGTGTGTGTGTGTATGTATGTATGTATGTATGTATGTATGTATGTATGTATGTATGTATGTATGTATGTATGTATGTATGTATGTATGTATGTATGTATGTATGTATGTATGTATGTATGTATGTATGTATGTGTTGTGTGCGTAAGTATGTAAACAAAAGAGTCTCCGATATTTCTGTACACACAAGCTTGAAACTTGGCAAAATACTTTAAGTGGGTGGCTAAGAGAGCCTCCGAGAATATTTTAATTGAATGTCTCATTGAAGACATAAACAACCGTTTATAAGAAGTCGGTTGACCCAAATTAGAGTCCGTAATTTTTAACATATTTACTTAAACGTTTGCATATAGCTAGTTTGGAGAAAGACATTGGATGCGTTCGTTAGCCAGCTTTGTATCCTTTCAACTTCTTTAGTACAATTAATTTTTTCAGAAAAGAATTAAAAAATTTAAAAACCTTTACTTCTAGAGAAAGTCAGACAGTGGCGGTGACGTAAAAGAGGCAACTGTATCTCTCTCTCCCACAAACATGCGCATCTCCAGGAGGAATAGATCCTCATGATGATCTATGCCTCTTTGAGATGTTTGGATCGCGCATACGCACGCACTAACACGCACACACACATCGACGCGCTTTCAGAAGAGCATGCAGGTGACCCGTGTACTTAATATATCATGTAGCTTGGTAAAGTCAACCTGCTTTCACACAAATTATAGCAAGACTGAAATTGTACCGTGAAGTTCTAGTTTTGTCACCATTTTCTCAAGCTTATGAAGCGAATGTATAACTCATATCACGTAAAATATAAAATTACGTAAAAACTAAAACTTACGTCATGACAAATGACGTTAGTCAAATCAATGACGCGTATGTCCTGCGCCCCTTATAGAACTCACTGACGCATTGGCAGATCTGCGACACTTTTTCAATAGGAGATAATTCAACATCAGAATCAGGTCAAAGACAAAAGGTAGAGACCATTGACAGCGAGGACAGCTCTCCTATATAAGGGATTTTGTGGGTTATGGTTCATCCCATCTTGTGATTTTTTTCTTGCTTAATTCTTTACGTTTGTCCTTGGCTAGTTTTCTCTTAGAAACCTTCCTTCGCTTGTGCGTTTATACGTGGTGTGATGGAGATAGATGAAATCTGAGAGAGAGAGAGAGAGAGAGAGAGAGAGAGAGAGAGAGAGAGAGAGAGAGAGAGAGAGAGAGAGAGAGAGAGAGAGAGTGAGAGAGAGAGAGAGAGAGAGAGAGAGAGAGAGAGAGAGAGAGAGAGAGAGAGAGAGAGAGAGAGAGAGAGAGAGAGAGAGAGAGAGAGAGAGAGAGAAATGAAATGAAATGAAACTTTATTTCTCAACGGATGAAGTAATTAGCACTTGTGCCATTTTTCATACTTGCTGTTGCTACTCTACAAACACAGGATAATAATTGTAATACTAATAGTACCAAATTACACAAAGAAAAATTAGGAGACATTAAACATGAACAGACATTAAACAAAATTCATTCATTCATTCGGTCATACAAAAACAAACGAAAAACAGAAAGTAGACGCAACGCACGCACACACATACACGCTCGCGCGCACACACAGACACGCGCTAATGATAACTTGACCTATATACGAAGCAAATCATTTGGATCATAGTGAAAATTCACTTCAGACAGCAAAAATTATTTGGATTATAATAGAAACTTGAATTATGTAATTAGGCGATTATTATTAGTATGGACAAACCATACGGCAGCATGCACTGATTATACGATAAGTACATGTTTGATACGGTTACTTGTGGTAGATTTTGTATCAGCAGACAAGTACTTGAGGAGGCATTCCTTGAAAGAGGACAGGGAGCTAGCGTGTGTTATACATGTGGGCAGTTTGTTCCAGAAAGATGCGCCTGAGAAAGATACACTGGTTTTAAATAGATCTATCATGGGGCGAGGTGTAATAAAGTTTCGTCTTGAAGTAGAATAACCTGAACTTGCCTTGGTAAAGAGCTTACAAAGATATTCTGGGTGAATCTCATTCCAGATTTTATATATAACCTCTCTTGGCTTGACTTCGAGAACGAAGATTTTATATGAGTTGCCCACGACGTCTGCAGGCTTGTTCGTGGCTGCGGAGGCCAATCCGGACAGGCAGGTTCGACCGCAGTGGCTGCAGGGGAAGGTATGGCCAGGGTTCTGAGTTGCGGCATCTCTGTTTTTTCTCCTGAGCCGCTTGTCCTTAAGGCTAGCTCTGCGAGAGTCCTCAAAGGAGACAGCTGCCTTGTAAATGGTGGAGCGCTAGGTGTCACGGTCCACAGCAAGCGAGGACCACTGGTGGTGGTCGATTTGGCAGGCACTAAGTGACTTCTTGAGACAGTCTTTGTATCTCTTCTTTGGTGCCCCTCTGTCACGGTGTCCAGTAGCAAGCTCGCCGAACAGGGTGATCTTTGGTAGGCGATGATCCTCCATCCTGGAGACATGCCCCGCCCAGCGGAGCTGTGTCCGCAGCAGCAAGGCCTCGATGCTCACAGTTTCAGCCTGTTCAAGGACCTCGACGTTGGTGACATAGTCACTCCAGTGAATGCCCAGGATTGTACGCAGGCAGCGCTGGTGGAAACGTTTGAGGAGTCGTAGTTGGCTGCGGTAGAGGGCCCAGGACTCGGAACCATACAGCAGGGTGGTGAGGACCACAGCTCTGTACACGCTGATCTTGGTGCCTGTTTTCAGCTGTTGATTGTGCCACACCCGCTTGAAAAGTAGCCCGAAAGCGCTGTTCGCTTTTGCCAGCCTGCTGTCAAGCTCCCTGTCCAGCTTGGCGTCCGACGTGATAATGCAGCCAAGGTAAGTAAACTGGTGCACTGACTTTAGTTCAGACTCGCCAATGGTGATGTGAGGAGGGCGATACACTGTCTTGGGTGCCGGCTGATGGAGGACCTCTGTCTTTTTCAGACTGACCTCGAGTCCAAAGAGCTGGGCAGCGTCTGCGAAGCAGGACGTGATGCGCTGCAGGGCTCTCTCTCTCTCTGTGTGCAACGAGGGCAGCGTCATCAGCAAAAAGCAGCTCACGAATCAGTTGGTCTAGGGTTTTCGTGTGGGCCTGCAGTCGTCTGAGGTTGAACAGGCTGCCATCGAGACGATACCTGATGTACACTGCATCGTCATCATCGAGGTCTACTGTGGCCTGCTTCAACATCATGCTAAAAGAGATGGCGAAGAGGGTCGGTGCCAGCACGCAGCCCTGCTTTACGCCGTTGAGAATAGGGAATGGTTCTGAGAGAACATTGTTGAGTCTGACCTGGCCTTGCTGGTCCTCGTGTAGCTGAACAATCATGCTGAGGAACTTTGGGGGACAGCCAAGTCGCTTCAGGATCTGCCACATGCCTTGCCTGCTCACAGTGTCGAACGCTTTTGTTAGGTCGACAAACGTTACGTACAACCCTTTGTTCTGCTCGCGGCACTTCTCCTGAAGCTGTCTCAGCACAAAGACCATATCGGTGGTGCTCCTGTTTGCTCTGAAGCCACACTGGCCCTCTGGGAGGTGGTCTTCAGCGATGGCAGGTACCAGCCGATTTAGGAGCAGCCTTGCAAGAATTTTCCCAGCAATGGACAGCAGGGTAATTCCCCGATAGTTGGAACAGTCTGACTTCTCGCCTTTGTTCTTGTACAGGGTGATAACGACAGCATCACGGAGATCCTTTGGTAGTGTTCCTTCCTCCCAGCAGCAGAGAAAGAGGTCATGGAGCTTGTTGTGCAGTGCTGTGTCTCCATGTTTCCAGATCTCTGGTGGTATTCCATCAATGCCTGCTGCTTTGCCACTCTTGACCTGGTGGATGGCTGTGAGGGTCTCTTCAGCGGTGGGCGGTTCGTCCAATTCAACCTTTACTGGGAGTTGTGGGATTTGTAGGACGACTGCTTCTTGAACAGTGCGCTCAGCGCTGAAGAGGCTATGAAAGTACTCCGACCAGCGGTTCAAGATGGAGGTATTATCTGTGAGGAGTGCCTGGCCATTCGCGCTTCGCAGGGGACTTTGTACCAGGTGTCTGGGGCCATACACTGCTTTCAGTGCTTCGTAGAAGCCCCTGTAGTCACCATTGTCAGCGCAAAGCTGGGTCCTCTGTGCAAGTCTGGTCCACCACTCATTCTGGAGATCTCTGAGCTTGCGCTGGAGACTGCTGCAGACGAGGCGGAAGGCAGACTTCTTCACAGGGCAGGAAGGCTGGGCTAGGTGGGCCTGATGGGCGGCTCTTTTTTTTTTGCTAGGTGTTCCTGGATCTCTACATCGTTCTCGTCAAACCAGTCTTTGTTCTTCTTTCTAACGAAACCCAGGACTTCTGCAGAGGATTTTGCAATAGCAGTTTTCAGTTGTTCCCAAAGTGTTTCAGGGGAGGAGTCTGCTGGGTCCGCTGTGTCTTTGAGCCTGCGCTGTAAATCTGTCTGAAGGCAGCTTTCACGTCGTCACGCTGAAGGCTGGCAACATCAGGCTTTTTCTTGGGGGGCCCCCATTTCTTGGGTTTTGGCTTGACGTGGAGCCTGAGTTTGCAGCGGACAAGACGGTGGTCAGTATGGCACTCTGCGCTGGGCATCACTCTGGTGAGGACGTCACTGCGGTCCCTCTGACGCACTAGGACATAGTCGATAAGGTGCCAGTGTTTGGAGCGAGGATGCATCCAGGTGGTCTTTCGACTGTCTTTTTGCTGAAAAGTAGTGTTGGTGATGACCAGTTGCTGCTCTGCACAGAACTCCAACAGTAGGCGGCCATTGTCATTGCAGTTCCCGACGCCATGCTTGCCGAGGACTCCTTTCCAGGCTTCAGAGTCATGGCCCACTCTGGCGTTGAAGTCGCCAAGGATGATGACTTTGTCGTCTGCAGGGGTGCTCTGTATGAGGCTGCGCAGGTCAGTGTAAAACTTGTCCTTTTCAGCAGGCTCTGCCAGGAGGGTTCGGGAGTACACACTGAGAAGGGTGACGTGTTGCTGGTGTCTCAGTGGGAGGCGCATGGACATGATGCGGTCTGAGTGTATATATAACCACACCCTTGTTTAAGAGGTGATGCTTGCTAAGAGGTAGCATTTTCAGTTTTTCAAGTCTTTCGTCAGTTGTCAGGGCTGAATCAGGCAGGATATGTTTCGCTGCTCTCCGATGCAGGGAGTTAAGCCTCTTCAAGTGTATGTCACCGCTGCCATCCCATATCGTGGACACATAATCGATGTGGGATTTGACATGTGCATTGCAAAATAACTTGCGGGCATCAACATCGATAAAGTATTTCAACTTTGAAAGCATAAAAACATTTCTGGCAACAGTTTTACATACAGTATTTATGTGCGATTGCCACTTCATCTGGTCATCAACAATTACACCAAGTAATCGGTGTTCCGTGACCTGAGAGAGAGAGATGATGATGATGATGATGAAACTTTATTTTTCAACGGTAAAAAGTTTTGACAGAAAACCAATCGTCATTTTACAAACTTGCCGTTGCTAACTACAGGATAAAAAGGAAGGGAAACTATAAAATATATATGTACATACAAAACCCAATAGCATCATTATATACAGAAAAAATAATAATACTCATCACACACACATGCACACACGCACGCACGCGCGCGCGCCGCTCACACATACACCCACACGCACAAACAAACACGAGCACACACACACACATGCGCACACACATATAAAAACCATCTGTATGAAATACATGAGGTACAGGAAATATTACAGTACCTGAGAAACGTACTAAGTCTGACTCATCAGGTAATCAAAACGTTTTGTTTTAAAACTTCCTGGTGAGGTAATAGTTTTCAAATGTGTAGGGATAGAATTCCAAGCAAACGGACCAGAGAATGACATACTAGTTTTAAAAAGGTCAATTATTGGCAGTGGTAGGGGTAAGGTATTGTTTCTTGAGGTCTGTTCGCGTTCTTGGTGAGATATAAATTTAGTGATTAGATACTGGGGTGTCATATTATTCAGTATCTTATGCATAAAGACGCATTTGTTTAATGTAAGTTGCTGACGCAGACCGAGAATGTTTAAATGTCTAAATTTGTCTGTGGTAGGGATGGGGCGTCTATCTATCATTTTTACAGCTCTTTTGTATATGGAGTTTAATCTCTTCATGTGGACATCACTGCAGCCGTCCCACACTGTGGAGACATAATCAACATGGGACTTTATGAGCATGAAAAAACAATTTACGGGTATTTGTATCCGTTACATGTCTAAGCTGGGACAATAAGAAAGTGTTTTTAGCAATGGTCTTACAAACAGCATTTATATGTGTCTCCCAGCACAGTTGTTCGTCAACATGTATTCCTAAGAATTTACGCTCAGTGACTTGTTCAACAGGTTCAGCGTTTAATTGTAATTGTAATGGCTGTAGTCGGCGTTGATGTTTTTGCCGCGTGGCGATTAAGATACTCTTTGTTTTTGCTGGGTGAAGAACCATATGGTTCTGTCTACACCAGTCAGATACCTCATTGAGACTGCATTGTAAACTATGGCTAATGTCCGTCGTTTTTTCCCAGAAACATGAAGACTCGTATCGTCAGCAAATAGATTACAATTAACGTCAGAATTAGTGATATGCAACGGTAGATCATTAATAAATAGTATGAATAGAAGAGGGCCCAAAATAGATCCCTGGGGGACGCCGTATTTTACATTTCCTTGCTTAGAGTATCTTCCATGGGCGTACACCATTTGTTTTCTGTCTTCGAGATATGATCGGAAGAATGCTATAGCGGTTGCGTCCAAGTGATAAACGGTTAGCTTATTTAGGAGAATGTCATGGTCCACAAGGTCAAACGCCTTTTTAAGGTCTAAGAAAACTGCTCCTGACATCAGGCTTTTATTGATTGATTCCAGCCAGCTATCTACAATATGTGTCAGTGTTGACTGACAAGAATGTTTCGGTCTAAAACCAGACTGGTGAATATTAAGTAATTTACCTTTTTCCAGAAAATCAAGGAGAAGTTTGAATGTGCTTTTCAAGGGGTTTTGACAAAGCTGACAGAAGGGAGATTGGACGATAGTTATTAATATCTTCAAGATCTTTAGATTTAGGGATTGGGATTACCTTTGCTTCTTTAAGAATGATTGGAAATGTACTTTGCTTTATGCAGAGGTTGAAGATATATGTTAGTGATTCTACTGTATACGGTAATGAGATTTTTAGGGTTTCATTATCAATACCATCAATGCCAGCAGACTTTTTGTTGGGCATGCTAGAAATATATCTGCCGACTTCCGCAACTGTAATATCAGGGATGGTGAAAGTATTTGATATAGTGGGTTTTTTTTTTTTTAAGTGTTCTCTGAGATAACTCGGCACTTCATACGGTTTACTGTTATTTGCAGCTGACAATGCCAATATTTCGGCTGTCGTTAAGAAATGGTTATTTAATATATCAGCTGACATATGCGATGGGATTTCGGGTGCTGATTTACCCTTCGTTATGACGTTCAGAGCTTTCCAAACAGATGCCGTGTCCTTTTTGTCTCGAATCATTTGTTGGAAAAAAGACTTCTTAGACGCTCTAACTAAATATTTGACACGATTGCGTTGTTTTTTGTATTCTTCGTACTTTTGCTCTTTTTTCAGTTTGTCTCTAAATGACATGGCCTGCTTGATATCCGCTGTTAACCACGGTGGTATGGTGGAATGTTTAACTCGTTTTTCACGTATTGGCGCATGTTTATTGAGGACACTGAGAAACAGATCCATCCAGCAGGACAAGGCACTGGCAGGAGATTGGTGATCATAAACCTCAGTAAACGGAGCATTGTGCAGGTCCCACAGAAATTCGTCTCTATTAAAGTGTTTAAAGGAGCGATATTTTATAGTTTTATGGTTTTTAGTTTTTTGCTTGTCTAGTTTCATGGAGACGTTACAACATACTGGGTTATGATCGCTGACAGCTAAGGAGGGAACCTGCACATTTGATATTTTATCGTCATTTGTCACGTAAATGTGATCAATTAAGGTTGAGGATGTAGATGTGGTTCTAGTGGGTTTTTTAACTAATTGTTTTAAACCGAATAAGGCTGTTGTTGATGCCCATGCAGCATGGTGCCCTTTGGGCTTAAGTAGGTCAATGTTAAAGTCTCCCATAAGAACAATGTTATCTTTACTTTGATTAACTTTATCCATCATTTCTACGAAGTCATCATACCAGTCCCAGTTGGCTGCTGGATTTCTATAGATAAAGCCAACCAGGACTGAGGGGGATTTAGATGTTTTCACCTCGACCCATAAACTTTCAACTTCGGCTGACTCTAAGTCCTGTCGTCGTTTAACGTTACTAATTATCGAATCATGTATATATTCTGCTAGTCCAGTGTGCTGGGGACTTGAGGCATCTCTGCGGAGTACTGAGAAGTTTGGGACTGAGATGGAGTTATCCCTGACAGTGCTTTTGAGCCTCGACTCGGATACACCAAAAACATGAAAATGTGTTGGCGTGTTCAAGAACACGGACAAATCTGGCACCTTATTAACTAAATGGTAAATGTTGAGGTGACCAATTCTCAACTCATCAGGTCGTTGTGGGGCAGTTTTTACATTATATTTTGGCATGTTGGTAACAGAACAAACGTGGCAATAATATTTATTAAAAAAAAAAAAAATAATGTCAATGTATAAATGAATAAGAAAGCGACAAGAAAACGTAGGAAAAAGAACAGCAGCAACAATAAAGCAAAATTAAAATATTTTTGACTCTCGTGGTCAGAGTCCGCTGCGAGTTCGAATTGCTTGGTAATGTCAGATACAAAATAAAAGGCTCGACAGCTATGTAGAAAGAATCAGAAAATAAAGAGAGAGAGAGAGAGAGAGAGAGAGAGAGAGAGAGAGAGAGAGAGAGAGAGGAGGAGAGAGAGAGAGAGAGAGAGAGAGAGAGAGAGAGAGAGAGAGAGAGAGAGAGAGAGAGAGAGAGAGAGAGAGCAAGAGAGAGAGAGAACTTTATTGCCACGTGTAAAAATACATTAGGAAATCGTCTCGGTGCTGCGCAATTTAAAGGAAGAACAAAAAACACATCAAAATATAATTAAGCTGCTCACGTGCAGACACACACACACGCACACACACACATACACACACACACACACACACACACACACACACACACACACACACACACACACACACACACACACACACACACGGATACGTTAATAACTATTGTGGTCTAAACGTAAAGGCAATAAACACGATTTCACAGTGACACAAATCACAGAAGACAAATCACAAGATAAAACACCTCTCTTGCATCGCAGATGAAGATCTATACCTCTAGATCTTACATGCCAGACTGATGTAGTTTTTTTTGTCTCCGACATGTACTATACGTGTCTAGAGAACAGAGATCATCTCTACGTGCTGTAGATCTAATACGTACTTACTGCCCTTAAGTAAGGCCCATAAGCCTTAAATCTGCCCTGTGAAGGACAACGACAGGAAGAATTTCTGCACACGAACTCCATTCACCCAATCACTCTACATCACCCCATCACTCTACAGCAGGAGATGGGTCGACCATGATAATTCAAGGGTAGAGCCAGATTAGCTTGGCGCCTGACGGCGCCAAGCTAATCTGGCACTACCCTTGAATTATCATGGTCGATCCATCTGCAAATGGTACATAGTTGTTAGTTGACTCCCCCAACATTCGAATAATGCGGACGTGGGGTTAAATGGGTTAAGAAAATACTGTCTTTAAACTTTAACCTTTTCCACGGCAGAGATAAGCTAGCCTTGTCCAACAGATAATAAATTATCTGGGCTAGACCGGAAGGAGAACGTGACTGCCCCAACTGAGACAGCTCTACTATTGAAGTTCAGTGGTAGCGCTTGATTAGCTTGTCGCCTGAATTTAAGCTTGACACGTTCGCATTCAACATGATGAAAACAAATCCAAAATGATACTGGAAGTTGGTCGCTTGTACTAGCTCTCTTTAACCAAAGTTGTCATGTGACTAGATGTGAAATAGCATCATAATGTAAACAAATGTGACGTAATAGGCGATTTAAATGTTCTAGATAAAATATTTCAAATAGCTATGATGTCATATGAAAGTGATGTAATATTTATTGACCAAAGTTCCATGTTTCACATTCAGAGTGAACGGTGCGACGCAGGGTGACGTCCAGGCTTTCATGTTATACTAATAAGGCACTACCCTTGCAATCTGTCCATCTTCTGTCATGTTTACCTCATTTTTTCCTCAAAAAAATGAAAGCAGCCTGCATCTTGAGTGTCACTACCAGTGCGCTTGAAAAAAGCGAGGGAAAAAATTGAGACATAATTCCAGTCACCGGAAGCACGTCGCGAACAGCAAAAATGTGACACCATTCCATTCATCGGAAACACTAAAGTGTTTCCGATGAATGGAATGGTGTCGCGTTTCTTTTGCTCGTCAGTGTAAACAAACTAAAACGCTCGCCGCTTATCTCTTTGAAATCACCTTCGTGGTGGACAAAAGACGTCAAGCAGATTATCTCCAGATTCGTTGGTATTGAGTTAGCTTCTAGCCGTGCTGACCATAGTCACCATTTTTTAAGAAAAACCTGTTGGAGGATATTTATACGTGCGGCATTTGTCGAGAAACGTAATGAAACGGAAGCTAGTCGAATCAGGTTTGGATTCAGTCCAGAAATAATGAAGACTTTACGGCGTGTCTCGGCAGTTTCCGGGTTATGCTTTATGAGTCTACAGCCCTTCATGCATACAGTGGCTATCCTATTCTTTTGCCACGCATTCAAGCGACTGTTCATAGTAGATTATAGTCACACCTCGCGTGTGAATCTTTTGCAAACTATGTAAACAAAGTATGTAAGAAGCAGAATATGCTGAGGTAAATTTGTATGGTGACATTGTTGTGTGCTGTCTTGTATATCTACTGTCTTTTCCCGTCCGTTATTAATATAGCAGTGCGCGTTTTCGTTTGTGTATAACCATGAGCCTATTTCTTCCCTACTTCCTGGTTCTCTTCCCCCCCCCCCCCCCCGCCACCCCCCAACAAAAAAAAAGAGAAAAAAAAAAAGACCCGTGCTATTAGCCCATTTAACGGCACGGCTTCATTTTCCAATTGTCTGCTGTGTCACCTACCGACTATGTACCAGCTGCAAGAGGGGGATCGACCATGATAATTCAAGGGTAATGCCAGATTAGCTTGGCGCCTGAAGGCGCCAAGCTAATCTGACTATCTATCTATCTATCTATCTATCTATCTATCTATCTATCTATCTATCTATCTATCTATCTATCTATCTATCTATCTATCTATATCCCGTAGTCTTACCGACCGTTGGGGCACCACTGATGACTTGGCAACCAGCACCCTCCATTCCTCTCTGTTCTCTGCTATTCTCAGCGTATCGCCCAGCCTCAGTCCTGTCCACTCTGAGATATTGTCCTCCCATCTTTTCCTCTGTCTTCCTCTCCTTCGTCCTCCTTGCACAGTGCCTTGCAGGATTGTTTTGGCAAGCCCTGCTGAGCGCGTGACATGCCCATACCACTTCAGTTTGCGTTTTTTCACAATGGCTAATAAGTCTTCATAGGGCCCGATGGCTTGCCTGATTCTGCTTCCCACTTCCTCGTTTGTGATGTGATCTCTGTATGAGATGCCAAGCAGCTTTCGAAAACATCTCATTTCAGTGGCTTGTATCCTCCTTTCAAGGTCAGCTGTGAGGGTCCATGACTCGCAGGCATACAAGAACACTGAGATCACTAAGGAGCGCATCAGTCTGATCTTGGAGCAGAGTGTGATGTTTCTGTCCTTCCATATGGTCTTCAATCTTGTCAGTGCTGTTGTTGTCTGCGCAATCCTGGACAGTATTTCTGGTTTTGATCCCTCATCTGTCACAATGGCTCCTAGGTATTTGAATTTCTTAACTGTTTTCAGTTTTTGGCCTCCAACCATGATTTCAGTGCCAATGCCACTGGCGTTATTGGTCACCAGTTTGGTCTTCTCTGCACTGATTTCCATCCCATATGCAATGGCTGTACTATCCAGCTTTTCCACCAGCTGAGCTAGCTCCTTCTCTGACACTACCCTTAAATTTTCATGGTCGATCCATCTCCTGCGATAGTGCTTCAGGGCTAGATAGATTAATGCAAGACGTGAAGCATCCTTTTGTGTGTGTGGCCATTTTGTTCTTTATGCTAAGTGGTTTTCTTGTGCTGACGATGGAGTACCATAACGAAGGGGCAGGGGACCTAACTCTTTGTTCGACCAGCGCTGGGTATATGTAAAAGGAAAAAAATAATTTTGGACCTAAAGCATGGCATGTAGAATTTCCTATGTCCGTGAAAAGTCCTTTGGTTCTTTTTTTTTTTTTCTCAACACACACTACACGGACATCAACCTGGTCGTTCTCTGAGTGAGATGCTCTTGTATCACTGACAAAATCAGTTCACGATCCATGCAATTAAATTTGTTAAGGAAAGTGCGTTTAAATTCAGATGGCCCCACAAAGACAGAGGCAAAAGAGGGCTAACTTCTACAGTACAGGCAAGCGACACAGATGTAGAAATAACATGGAGACCGTTTGGCATCGGAGCGCACAGAATTTTCGCCAAATATCTTCGCAACAAAATACTTTTTTGTACCGCTTCAAGAACAAATATCATCATTTAGTGCCAACTGACCTAATATGGAATATTTTTACTGAACTCCTATAATTTGTCAACTTTGCTGTATAGTCGTAAAAATTATGGTGAAAAGACAAGAACAAGCCATTGTCAATACAAGTAGAGCGCCGTCAGATTTGAATATATGCCAGACTTCATGTATGCCTACGCTGTTTCAGGTTTTGAACTTGGCCAATTCACGTGAAAATGGATCTTTCTGATACTGGACGTGATGTATCTGGGGCACATGTAGGGATGTAAAATCAGCATTTTAATGGAGAAAAAAAAAACCTCCGATTTTTTTACGACAGTACATCAAAACTGACACATTGTCCGAGTTTCTTAACAGTAAACCGTATTCTGTCAACTGTCACTGAATGATGTTTGTTCTAAGATTGGCATTGAAACGTGGCTCAATGCGGAGATATCTGCGAAGAACGTTGTGCGCCCCGATGTCAAACTACCTACCCTTGCAGCTAGATTGGAGCGGTTTTACTCCTGAGCTCGTCTGCACCTGAGTAAGGCAGTGTACAAGGCATTTATCATGTACACGTCGGCACACTTTCTGAGAGTGACAAGCACGGTGTGTTCGGAATACAAAATCACATGTTGTAGCCACAGCTTCTCGTAAATTAATATAAACCTACATGTACACTGGCACTGGAGCTTCGGGTTGATGGCGACGGAAGCTGTGACGGCCAGTTGCGTGAGTGAGCTTAGTCCTGCGCCAGCCACTAAGCAAGGTCGCTCCGTGGTGAAGAGGCGGAGCGGGGGTTCTTAGACCCCCCCCCCCTTTTTTGACTGTGTATGACGTCACCGCTCGGCAGAAAAGACGCGTAACCCATTTAGCCCCGAGTCCCTACAGCAGGAGATTGATCGACCATGATAATTCAAGGGTAGTGCCAGATTAGCTTGGCGCCTGAAGGTGCCAAGCTAATATGGCACTACCCTTGAATTATCATGGTCAATCCACTTCCTGCAACAGGTACATAGTCGTGAAAGTAACAATTCCAAAATTCGGGAAATGCACCTGTCGAGCTAAAAGGGTTAACTATTTTTGTCAACCGAATGGCATTGTCAGTAACAGTCAAGGCGTTAAATAATGTTTACTAGGATCTCTCTCTCTCTCTCTCTCTCTCTCTCTCTCTCTCTCTCTCTCTCTCTCTCTCTCTCTCTCTCTCTCTCTCTCTCTCTCTCTCTCTCTCTCTCTCTCTCTCACACACACACACACACATACACATACACACACACACACCACAAACACATACCCACAAGCCGCACGTGCGTGCGCGCACAAACACACGCACATACACACACTTACGCATGTACGCACGCGCGCATGCACGCGCGCAGTCACACACACACACACCCCGCGCGCGCCGCTGATTATTTGCTGTGGCGACGTGAAGCCTTCTTGTTTACAGAGAGAGAAAGTTTCAGCAATGTAGTAGCCTAGTAGGTTAGTTAGTTATTGGGGTTTAACGCCGAGCAGGCGACTAAAGCCATCTCACGGCGGTATAGCCTAGTGGGTGACAGACAATGTTTGTACGCCTCAGTAAACAACAACAAGGCATTCCATTTAATTGAACTCATTGTGCCCGAGGTACGAAATACGCACATTTTGGAGTTATCTTCTTAGGACTGCTTACAATTCAGGAGACAGATCGACCATGATAATTCAAGGGTGGGTGCAGAATAGAATAGTTTGGTGCCTATAGGCGCCAAGCTATTCTGCCACCACCCTTGAACTATCATAGTCGAGCCATGTCTTGCTGTGGTGTGTCTCGGGCAGAGTGAGTTAAAGTGTGTACCGGATGTGACGAATACAAGTTGGCCAGACTGTTGACCCCAACACGGTTGGTTGGTTGGTTGGTTGGTTGGTTGGTTGGTTGGTTGGTTGGTTGTCGGCTGTTGGTTGGTTGGTCGGTCGGTCGGCTTATTATTGGTTGGTTGGTTGGTTGGTTGGTTGGTTGGCCGGCTTAATGTTTGTTTGGTTATTGGTTGGTTAGTTGTTTGGTTGGTTTGGCTTATTGTTTGTTTTTTTGTTTTGAAGGTGGGTGGATGGTTGGTTGGTTGGTTGGTTGTTTGTTTGTTTCTTTGGTTGGTGGGTTTTTTGTTTTGTTGGTATATTGATTTGTTTGTTGGTTGGTTGCTTGCTTGCTTTGTTGATATATTCATTTGGTTGGTTGGTTGGCGGGTTGGTTCGTTTGTTTGTTCGTTCGTTCGTTTGTTTGTTTGTGTGTTTGTGTTTTTGCTTTTGGTCTGCGGCACTGTGTGAGTTCAGAAATAAGAAGACTCATACACGTAATTTAGTACCAACACCGGCTGTCAGCATCAACATCAACAAATGGCGTTAGCCAGGCCTGATAATGTTAGGAGGGCAGTTTGTAAGAAATGTCGAGACGGAACACAACCTATTTGAATGAGGCATACATCGTCATGAGCCCCCGCAACTGGGGATACACGTCTCTTTTCGGCCTCAGCTGCAAGAGGCGTGGATCCTCATGAGCCCCCGCATTCGCAGGGGCTCATGAGGATCCACGCCTCTTGCAGGTCATTCGTTTCTGAGTCAGTCAGGATTAACCTGTGATGAATCTGCAATAGTTTCAATGGCATAATTGTAACCGGCTGCCTTGTTGCAAAGTGAACTAACCAGTTTTTCCTCTGCGACACGCATCCATGACGTCAGTCACAGGTCACGTGACGGTTTTGCACTTGACTCACATTCACCAGTGATGCGCCCTTGATCTCCCATATCGCCCTCCCTCCTCCCCCAGCACCACCACCAGTTTCTCTTGCCTTAAAAATAAGTCTCAGAGTTTAAAGCGCGTCGGGAAAAATCTATGAATTTACTCGGGAATGTTTTCCGGAAAAAGTGAACTAAACATGATCCCAACCCTATATTTTTCTGAGGGGACACAACTCGTATATCATTGCAAATGTCCAAATTATTCAGTTGCTCTTGTTTATGTAAGGGGGAGAAGGGGGGGGGAGAATTGCCTCACACAAAATTAAGCTTTAACCGCAAGGAATAATTCTGTCTCTCCACAGGGGGGGAGGGGGGGGGGGAAACGAAGTTCTGGCAGTTATGACAAGAGTTGTGCCCCTTGACTTAGAGTATATAATTATTTATAGAAGCTCCAAGTCATAACTGCCATAACTTCGGGTTTCTCCCCCCTCTGGAGTCTCTTCAGTTTCTGTGGGCTGTTGGATGACATGACGTATTATAATGAGACACCAAAAGGTAAGATGATGTATTATAATGAGACACCAGAAAGTAAAATGACGAATTATAAAAAGACACCACAAAGTAAGATGACGTATTATAATGAGACACCAGAAAGTAAGATGATATATTATAATGAGACACCAGAAAGTAAGATGACGTATTATAATGAGACACCAGAAAGTAAGATGACGTATTATAATGAGACACCAGAAAGTCAGCACGAACAAAATAATTAACCCATTTAACCCCACATCCGGACCCCCCAAAGTCTGGAGGAGTCACCTAACGACTATGTGCCAAGTACAGGAGGCGGATCGACCATGATAATTCAAGGGTAGCGCCAGATTAGCTTGGCGCCGTCAGGCGCCAAGCTAATCTGGCACTACCCTTGAATTATCATGTCGATCGAACTCCTGCTGCAGTGCGTCGGGGTTCATCACGAAACACACGTGATTCATTCCAGATGTGCCGCATACATCACGAAACACACGTGATTCATGTCAGATGTGCCGCATACATCACGAAACACACGTGATTCATTCCAGATGTGCCGCATACATCACGAAACACACGTGATTCATTCCAGGTGTGCCGCATACATCACAAAACACACGTGATTCATTTCAAATTTGTACATACATCACGAAACACACGTGATTCATTCCAGATGTGCCGCATACATCACGAAACACACGTGATTCATTCCAGATGTGCCGCATACATCACGAAACACACGTGATTCATTCCAGATGTGCCGCATACATCACGAAACACACGTGATTCATTTCAGATGTGCCGCATTCATCACGAAACACACCTGATTCATTTCAGATTTGCCGCACACATCACGAAACACACGTGATTCATTTCAGATGTGTCGCATACATCACGAAACACACGTGATTCGTTTCAGATGTGCCGCATACATCACGAAACACACGTGATTCATTCCAGATGTGCCGCATACATCACGAAACACACGTGATTCATTCCAGATGTGCCGCATACATCACGAAACACACGTGATTCATTCCAGATGTGCCGCATACATCACGAAACAACGTGATTCATTCCAGATGTGCCGCATACATCACGAAACACACTTGATTCATTCCAGATGTGCCACATACATCACGAAACACACGTGATTCATTCCAGATGTGCCGCATATGGATACGCTGTAAATGATTTTAAGTGAAGAACACAAGGGAGATGTATAATATTATCAGTATTTGTAGTATAGCGGCTTTTAGTAGATTTTTAACTCATTCAAGGCGCCCTATATCAATAACTGCGGAAGTGTCGTATAGCGTTGTCACTGGCAACGCCATACGACACTTCCTCAGCTCTTGATGTAAGGCACCTTGAATGAGTTAACCGTTTGAGACAGAACCGTCGACCTTGACCTAATTTTTTTTTTTTATCGCTTGGTTTGTTGGTTGTTTAGGTTAGCACTTTTGCTACAAGAGACTTGTTTGCATGATACGCAATGTCCAGTATCATGCCAAGATATCATAAAGACCGTTTGACATCGGAGCGCACGTTTTTACCAAACATCTCTGCAAACAAACACTTTTCTGTACCACTGTAAGAAGAATTAATTATTATTTATTGCCAACTGACATAATATGGAATATTTTTACTGAAATCCTGTGATTTGTTGATTTTTCTCTACAGTCGTACAAATTGGGTGAAAAGCCAAACAGCCAGATTTCCAAACAGCCAGGTTTCCAAACAGCCAGATTTCCAAACAGCCAGATTTCCAAACAGCCAGATTTCCAAACAGCCAGATTTCCAAACAGCCAGATTTCCAAACAGCCAGATTTCCAAACAGCCAGATTTCCAAACAGCCAGATTTCAAGGTCGAGGTCAAGAAAAGTCGTTCTTTGTGAAGATATTTGTTGTAAGATTAGTATAGAAAAGTCGTTCTTTGTGAAGATATTTGTTGTAAGATTGGTATAGAAAAGTCGTTCTTTGTGAAGATATTTGTTGTAAGATGGGTATAGAAAAGTCGTTCTTTGTGAAGATATTTGTTGTAAGATGGGTATAGAAAAGTCGTTCTTTGTGAAGATATTTGTTGTAAGATGGGTATAGAAAAGTCGTTCTTTGTGAAGATATTTGTTGTAAGATGCGTATAGAAAAGTCGTTCTTTGTGAAGATATTTGTTGTAAGATTAGTATAGAAAAGTCGTACTTTGTGAAGATATTTGTTGTAAGATTAGTATAGAAAAGTCGTTCTTTGTGAAGATATTTGTTGTAAGATGGGTAGAGAAAAGTCGTTCTTTGTGAAGATATTTGTTGTAAGATGGGTATAGAAAAGTCGTACTTTGTGAAGATATTTGTTGTAAGATGGGTATAGAAAAGTCGTTCTTTGTGAAGATATTTGTTGTAAGATGGGTATAGAAAAGTCGTTCTTTGTGAAGATATTTGTTGTAAGATGGGTATAGAAAAGTCGTTCTTTGTGAAGATATTTGTTGTAAGATGGGTATAGAAAAGTCGTTCTTTGTGAAGATATTTGCGAAAAACGTTGTGCGCTCTGATGTCAGGCGACCTATTGCTGTGCATCAACAATTATTTGTTATTGTTTTTTAAAAGTGGGTAGCCATGATAAAATAAAATTACAGGAATAAATAAAACATAATAAAATAAAATAAAGTAAAATGCAAAGAAATCAAAATATCGCTTGCTCGTCGACTTTGTATTTGTTGTAAATCTGCCAATATTTTGATTAATTGCAGTTCATCTGTCTAAGGGACACGATCCTGTCTCTGAACTGTGATCAAGGGTTGTCTCTCTTGACTTGTTCTGACATTTTCAGTCGGACAATAGTTACTCCCAGGTTCAGATTAAGCACGAACGCACGCGAGCACGCACGAATTCTCGAACTCACACGTACACGTACACAGACAAACAAACAAACATACAAACACGCGTAGACACACACGCACGCGCGCACACACACACGCACGGCCGCGGAAACGATAACACAGTTTATGTCAAATAACTTTTATTTTTCACTAACCGGTATCAAGCAACATCAAGCAACATGGTTGTGTAAGTTCACGGCAACATAAAATAATAAGAATTATACGTACAAGCTGACAATGACTAGTCGACTAAATGCATAAAAACACACTGTTTGCCGCCCTTGAGTTCCTGCCGCGGTAACGAGTCGATGGAGACAACCATGTCGCGTACAAATTGTGTCCCATGCTGATCTGGCATTTTCGACAGTACGGTTTAACCCATTTAGCCTTGACGCACTACAGCAGGTTATGGATACACCATGATAATACAAGTGTAGTGGCAGATTAGCTTGGCGCCGTGACGGCGCCAAGCTAATCTGTCACTAAACTTGGATTATCATGGTCGATCCATTTCCTGCTGCTGCGGGTAAATAATGGTTAGTATAGGTGACACCTCCAAACTTTACGAAATGCTTCCTTGGGTTAAATGGGTTAACGCTGTAATGTCCATAATCACAGACTAGCGCAAGAGTGAAAACAGTTACTGGTGAGAAACTGCTATGCTGATAATTTAGCAGACCCAAAGCTGAAGTATTGCTGTGTGTACTCGCATTAGATTGAAAATAATTATGCACCAATCAGAACGATCAAAATGAATTTATTCGGGGACTGAAACCTCTCCAATGGCGTAATCTGCAGTATTCATGCAAATGTTTCTTTTCAACGCTCTTTCAATATTTTTTAGCTAAGCTGGGACTTTTCTCAACGAATGACTGGAATAAGTATTTCAATCGCCCATGTGAGTATTATTCCTGCCTATTTTACGTTGCTTACGGGTTTAAAAAAAAAAAAAAAAACTTAAGGAAGTTTGCTGGATATGAGATTTGTGATTTATTTTTGTAAATTCGTAATCAAGTTGTGAAAAGACTGGTTAGCTTCTTTTTTTTAATGAAAAAAACTAAAAAAGCAAAAAACAAAACAAACAAAAAAAACAAACATGTTTGAAAACTATATTTGATAATGTTAATGATATTAGAGGTAGAAAGAAACAGTACTTATACAGTTTTAGACGGACTATATTGTCAGTGGTGAAATCTCGCTCTTCTACATGTTGCTGTTAATCCTTTGCCTATCGGTAGCGGGTTTTGTCGCGATGATTCCTGCAGGGATCATAGTGACAAAAAACCCTACCGACGGCCAAATGGTTAAGTTTTTATTGACAATTGCAATTTTTGAAGTCGTTTTGCCTCGACAAGAGCACAGTGCGCTTTTCACGCACGATTTTACAACTTGTGCAGTCACGTTCAATTATTTCAGTCACGCAGAATTACTTTTTTTCGTCGAGGGCACCAAGCTAATTCAAAAGCGACCTTTTATTATGAAATGTATTAAATGTGAACATTCTTTAACATTAATTACACAAGCACTTCACGATGCATAGCATGTTACACAATATTGCAAAGCCACGTGAGACGAAGGTCACAGTCACGAACAGAGTCTGGTGAAGGTACACACGTGTTGTCCACACAATTTAGGCAAAATTATATGCAAGACACTTTGCGCAATTTTCACACGTCATAGTCTCTAAAAGAAAAGGTCAGTGGACCGAGTGCTGGGGGTGGGGTTGGGGGCGGGGGGAGACTGGGAGATAACCCATGTTATGTGCCCCTTACTTGGATCTTCAATACTAAGTATGCAATTCAGTGACGTTTCGAGTCAGGAGGAACACAACTCTTGCCATAACTGCTGTAACTTCGGGTTCCTCCCCTCCCCTCCCCTCCTCCCTCTCCTCCCCAATGCGCAAAAGGCGCCCAATGGCCTTTTGCGCATTGGAGATCTGTGTCTTGATCGAAAAGCGCACAGCGATGCAGTGTTCCGAATGACAGGGCCTCCACCCGTCCCCAGCACCCCCCCCCCCCCCCCCAAATTTCCCACTCCCCACATCCCGCCACCCCATCTCTATCCCCCCCCCACCCCCCACCCCCCCCACACACACACACACACACACACACAAACACGAATAGCTGTGTACACTTTTCAATACTAACTCATTCGAGCCGCGTCTCACGTAGGAATACGCAGCAAAAGGCTGTGTGGGGCCCAATTCGAATAAATCAAGGTCGGTGAATAAGTCAAGGTCGGCAAATAAGTCAAGGTGGGTGTTAAAGTCAAGGTCGGTGAATAAGTCAAGGTCGGTGAATAAGTCAAGGTCGGTGAATAAGTCAAGGTCGGTGAATGTCAAGGTTGGTGGAGTTTCCCAAAGCTGCCGCGGGCCGTTCTCTCGCGAATATGTACCAGTTAAGGAAGACAGTACACTATCGACCTCGATAGTTCGAAAGTATAACCTGACGCCAAAACAATCGGACACCCCTTTCGAACTATCCGTTTGATCTAATATTTGCTGTACTGATTTTGCCAGTGATCATTTTGGATATCATAATATACATACTGGGTGCGCACTTCAGTCTCTCCATGAGATATCTTGGATGTTTTGTTGATTTTTTTTTTTTTTTCGTCTCGTTGGAGGAATTTCGTCAGGAGTAGTATATAGGCACACAGTTAACCCTTTGGCTGTCGGTAGCGCATTTTGTCGAGGTGATTCCCCACAGGATTCCGATAGGAATCACCTCGACAAAAAGCATTACCGACAGCCAAAGAGACAGAGTCTGTCAGATCTACAAATGAAACATATTGTCGATTTCGCTTTATATCCACATGTAAATGTTGGTTGACACACTGGAATATACACAGTAGGAGCATGCTAAATTGAAAACCTGCATGTACGGTGGGCAAAATACATATAAAGTCATAAGCCTGTTAATAATATAAGCAGACTGCTAACATACTAGGCTAACATACTAGGGTAACATACTAGGCTAACATACTAGGCTAACATACTAGGCTAACATACTAGGCTAACATACTAGGCTAACATACTAGTTCATAATAATGAAGTGGTCTCGTACTCATGCTAACATTGATCAATCGCCAATGCCAAATATTTATTCCAAATTGGCAATGCCAATATTATGAGAAATAACCGCTAACATGTTTTTTCTTCACTTGCTGGTCGCACATGTTCATCAGGCGCACGCACGCACGCACGCACACACACACACACACACACACACACACACACACACACACACGCACGCACGCACGCACACACACACACACACACACACACACACACACACACACACGCACACGCACACGCACGCACGTACACGCAAACACACACATTCATAATTTACAATTCCTCCAATTATCAGTCCTAAACGTATCCCTTTTCTGCTGTCGTCTTCTCCCATCACTTAAAAAAATGTGTCGTGTTAGTTCTTCGATCTTTAAATATATTGCAAACTCCGCCGCAGATGCTCTTCGTCATAGATGGTGTTCGCGGTAGCGCATCTGACGGGAATACGCGTCGAGTCCGCCACTGATAATTAAAGTTCCTCTCTTTACAAAAACACGGCGAGGGCAAGGGAGCACATGACAAGGGCTGACGTGACTTGAACACCGCTGGCGCTCTGAAACAAAAGAAAACATTTATTTCAACACTCATGACTGTCACATCACGTGAAAATATTGAGGGAAAAAAAAGGCGGCATTATCACGAGAAACAATATAGTCATGCAAACGGTATTATCATGAGCATCTGATAGACACTGGCAATGAAAACAGAGGACCAAACACGGATATACTGTAATGAAAACAGAGGACCAAACACGGATATACTGTAATGAAAACAGAGGACCAAACACGGATATACTGTAATGAAAACAGAGGACCAAACACGGATATACTGTAATGAAAACAGAGGACCAAACACGTATATACTGTAATGAAAACAGAGTACCAAACACGTATATACTGTAATGAAAACAGAGTACCAAACACGTATATACTGTAATGAAAACAGAGACCAAATACGGATATACTGTAATGAAAACAGAGACCAAACACGGATATACTGTAATGAAAACAGAGACCAAACACGGATATACTGTAATGAAAACAGAGACCAAACACGGATATACTGTAATGAAAACAGAGACCAAACACGGATATACTGTAATGAAAAAGAGACCAAACACGGATATACTGTAATGAAAACAGAGGACCAAACACGGATATACTATAATGAAAACAGAGGACCAAACACGGATATACTATAATGAGGCCTGCAAGAGACATAGATCCTCATGAGCCCCCGCTTTGAGGGGTTCATGAGGATCTATGCCTCTTGCGGTTGGGTGTCGTTTCTGTCAGTGTCCCGGCAATGACAAGGTTAAAAGCCAAACAAGTGACTGTCAAGAGTGTGGAATGAATAATATATTAAAGTGTTTACTGCACACCCACAAAAAAAGGAACAAGAAGACGTGACTGCCAAGACGGTGCAAGGAAATAATATTTTAAAGTGTATACTGCACACCCCAAAAAGAGGAACAAGAAGAAGTGACTTCCAAGAGTGTGAAATGAAATAATATATTTAAAGTGTTTACTGCACATCCACAAAAAAAAAGGAACAAGAAGAAGTGACTGCCAAGACGGTGCAAGGAAATAATATTTTAAAGTGTCTACTGCACACCCACAAAAAGAGGAACAAGAAGAAGTGACTTCTAAGAGTGTGGAATGAAATAATATATTAAAGTGTTTACTGCACACCCCCAAAAAGAAACAAGAAGTAGTGACTGCCAAGATGGTGCAAGGAAATAATATTTTAAAGTGTTTACTGCAAACCCCAAAAAGAGGAACAAGAAGAAGTGACTTCCAAGAGTGTGGAATGAAATAATATATTAAAGTGTTTACTGCACACCCACAAAAAAAGGAACAAGAAGAAGTGACTTCCAAAACGGTGCAAGGAAATAATATTTTAAAGTGTATACTGCACACCCCAAAAAGAGGAACAAGAAGAAGTGACTTCCAAGAGTGTGGAATGAAATAATATATTTAAAGTGTTTACTGCACACCCACATAAAAAGGAACAAGAAGAAGTGACTGCCAAGACGGTGCAAGGAAATAATATTTTAAAGTGTTTACTGCACACCCCAAAAAGAGGAACAAGAAGAAGTGACTTCCAAGAGTGTGGAATGAAATAATATATTAAAGTGTTTACTGCACACCCACAAAAAAAAAGGAACAAGAAGAAGTGACTGCCAAGACGGTGCAAGGAAATAATATTTTAAAGTGTTTACTGCACACCCACAAAAAGAGGAACAAGAAGAAGTGACTTCTAAGAGTGTGGAATGAAATAATATATTAAAGTGTTTACTGCACACCCCCAAAAAGAAACAAGAAGTAGTGACTGCCAAGATGGTGCAAGGAAATAATATTTTAAAGTGTTTACTGCAAACCCCAAAAAGAGGAACAAGAAGAAGTGACTTCCAAGAGTGTGGAATGAAATAATATATTAAAGTGTTTACTGCACACCCACAAAAAAAGGAACAAGAAGAAGTGACTTCCAAAACGGTGCAAGGAAATAATATTTTAAAGTGTATACTGCACACCCCAAAAAGAGGAACAAGAAGAAGTGACTTCCAAGAGTGTGGAATGAAATAATATATTTAAAGTGTTTACTGCACACCCACATAAAAAGGAACAAGAAGAAGTGACTGCCAAGACGGTGCAAGGAAATAATATTTTAAAGTGTTTACTGCACACCCCAAAAAGAGGAACAAGAAGAAGTGACTTCCAAGAGTGTGGAATGAAATAATATATTAAAGTGTTTACTGCACACCCACAAAAAAAAAGGAACAAGAAGAAGTGACTGCCAAGATGGTGCAAGGAAATAATATTTTAAAGTGTATACTGCACACCCCAAAAAGAGGAACAAGAAGAAGTGACTTCCAAGAGTGTGGAATGAAATAATATATTTAAAGTGTTTACTGCACACCCACATAAAAAGGAACAAGAAGAAGTGACTGCCAAGACGGTGCAAGGAAATAATATTTTAAAGTGTTTACTGCACACCCCAAAAAGAGGAACAAGAAGAAGTGACTTCCAAGAGTGTGGAATGAAATAATATATTAAAGTGTTTACTGCACACCCCAAAAAAAGGAACAAGAAGAAGTGACTGCCAAGATGGTGCAAGGAAATAATATTTTAAAGGTTTACTGCAGACCCCAAAAAAGAAACAAGAAGTAGTGATCGACAAAAGCGTACAGTAAAACTAATATATGAAAGTGTTTACTACATGTGCCCCCCCCCCCCCCCCCCCCCCCAAAAAAAAAAAAAAAAAAAAAAAAAAAAAAAAAAAAAAAAAAAAAAAAGGAACACGGAGAACGTTGTGCTTGTCAAAAGGAGAGGGAGACGAAACTTTGCATAGAGAAATAAACATGTTGAGGACAATGGAATGTCCTGACCCTTCACTCATCCGCCGTCAGACAAAGACCCCCGAACCCCCCACCCCCCCACCCCACACCCCACACCCCACACCCACCCCCACACCCACCCTCCCCCTACATCAATCACTCAGCGCTACGTGAGTGGCATACGTCACTCTGACAGATTCAGGTTACGCTACAAGCTGACGCCTTCATCCGGACCTCCTGGGCAATTTCTCAGACAGTGACTTCCGTCCGCATACGGCATATTCACCTCTTTTTTACCAAACGGTAATATTCTCAAATGGGTCGGTTAACAGGTTGCTCGGCTGTGTAGCATTTCCGGTTTGACCTTTCAGAGAAGTGTTTACGTGTGCGCCGTTGGAAATTTTTTTGCGAAGTTTTCGTGTATATGCATAGATATTTTGTGTAGCCATGTCCGACAGAAGTGTTGCTGGAAGGTGGAGGCATTTCAGAAAGTGTTGAAAAAAAAAGTGTTGAGAAATAAAACAGTAAATCATGAATGTAATAAAGGGATGAAGAAGTTGCAGATAAAACCATTATTCAAAATAAAATTTATTTCCTTTATTTTTATTATATTTTGTGTAGCCATGTCCGACAGAAGTGTTGCTGGAAGATGGAGGCATTTTCAGAAAGTGTTGAAAAAAAAAAGTGTTGAGAAATAAAACAGTAAATCATGAATGTAATAAAGGGATGAAGAAGTTGCAGATAAAACCATTATTCAAAATCAAATTTATTTCCTTTATTTTTATTACACTCAGTAACATCTAAACAAATGTGTTTTATTAATAAAATAATAGATTTTAAAAAAATTATTTACTATTTTACAATCTCTAGAACTAATTTTACAAATTATTTATGAATACAGTGCACACAGCTGTAATTAATACAAGATACTAGATTTTTAAAAAAAATCTTTCACAAACAGTTAAAATGAACAGTTTGTATGACAAAATGACGTTGCTCATAACATAAAATATGAAATTAAAACTGATGTGAAATGCACTAAAGCTACATACACTAATTCAGGCAGAAAAATTCATTCGCCCAAGAGCAAAAGCTTTAAAAGTTTGTCCTTGTCCAAGTTTAATTGTAGGGAAGAAAAAGTTGTGCTTTGCTTCCTCTTTTTTGCAATTTATATTGCTCCTAAACTTATATTAAGAAACTTATATTAAGAAACACAGTATAGAAAAAGTGATTAAACCAGTGGGTTTGTTATGTTCCTGCCATGAAAAGTTGAATAAAGGGTGGATATAGAAATATAAAAAATATCGTAACCAAGATAGAGTTCAGGAACACGATTTGCAGTGGTTGGCTCCTTTTCAATAAAGTGAAACGAACATACGAACAAAGTTGCAGGCGGTTTTTTCAATTGCAGTTTTGCCAACCATTCTCTTCGATCGTCAGGATCCCTCGGTGCATAGAATGAAAAAGGTTTCAAACACGAACAATAACGGCGAATGAAAGATTTGTGGTCAAAACATGGCATTTGCAACAAGTCATACAGCTTTTTTTGGTTGTTGTGGCAACCTTTTACTGCGCAATGTCGGCCGCTAGATCGGGAACTTGTGTAGGGTTTTGTATTCACAGCTTCCATGTTTGCAAGCAAAACCGGAAGTCGTCCCCAGTAGGTCGAAGGTCATGTTCAAGATGGCCGCACCCATCATTTCTAGTTAAAAAGACGTGAATACTCGCATGAGGCCTTATGTTCTCGTACGCTCTTGCTGTTGGGGAAGTTACGTGACGCTACGCCTTTGCTTCCATCTGTTAACCCATTCACTGCCCGTTGACGGAAATAAATGTGTTCTGCAGTCTTTGTCAATTCAAAGTCAGCAATCCCTGGCCGGCCCAGGAACGGGGATTCAAAGTGGTGTCAGCAAGAGGCATAGATCCTCATGAGCCCCCGCGACTGCGGGGGCTCATGAGGATCTATACCTCTTGCAGTGGGGTGTGTTGAAATTTTCTCGGCACCGAATGGGTTAAATGCATCTGTTTTCATGAGAGTTAGTGAGTGTCTACGCATTTGCTTTGGGCATTCTTCGTGCTCTTAACTGCCCCTGCCAACACAGGCCTCAGCAGCTTGACGTAACTGCCCCCTGCCAACACAGGCCTCAGCTGCTTGACGTAACTGCCCCCTGCCAACACAGGCCTCAGCTGCTTGGCGTAACTGCCCCCTGCCAATACAGGCCTCAGCTGCTTGACGTAACTGCCCCCTGCCAACACAGGCCTCAGCTGCTTGACGTAACTGCCAACACAGAACCCTGCCAACACAGACCTCAGCTGCTTGACGTAACTGCCCCCCTGCCAACACAGGTCTCAGCTGCTTGACTTAACTGCCCCCTGCCAACACAGGCCTCAGCTGCTTGATGTAACTGCCCCCTGCCAACACAGGCCTCAGCTGCTTGACGTAACTGCCCCCTGCCAACACAGGCCTCAGCTGCTTGACGTAATTGCCCCAGCCAACACAGCCCTCAGCTGCTTGGCGTCACTGCCCCTTGCCAACACAGCCCTCAGCTGCTTGACGTAACTGCCCCTGCTATCACAGCCTTCAGCTGCTTGACGTAACTGCCCCTGCCAACACAGGCCTCAGCTGCTTGTCGTAACTGCCCCTGCCAACACAGGTCTCAGCTGCTTGACGTAACTGCCCCTGCCAACACAGCCCTCAGCTGCTTGACGTAACTGCCCCTGCCAACACAGCCCTCAGCTGTTGGCCGCCAGTGGATTTGTGTGTCTGCAAGCTTCGTTAGTTCAACCCCAAAGATCCAAAGCCGTCCAAATGGAGACAACGTGATGACAGCAAAAGGCATAGATCCTCATCAGCCCCCGTCAGCGTGTGCTCACGAGGATCTATGCCTCTTGCACTTGGGTGTTGCTAGATGTGTTCAGGCAGTCAAGGCGTTAACCTCTTCTGACGTGTCTACAAATAATGTCTATAAAATCCTGCCATACACTGACCTGTCTACAAATAATGTCTATAAAATCCTACCATACGCTGACCTGTCTACAAATAATGTCTATAAAATCCTGCCATACACTGACCTGTCTACAAATAATGTATATAAAATCCTGCCATAGACTGACCTGTCTACAAATAATGTCTATAAAATCCTGCCATACACTGACCTGTCTACAAATAATGTCTATAAAATCCTACCATACACTGACCTGTCTACAAATAATGTCTATAAAATCCTACCATACACTGACCTGTCTACTTAATAATGTCTATAAAATCCTGCCATACACTGACCTGTCTACAAATAATGTCTATAAAATCCTGCCATACACTGACCTGTCTACAAATAATGTCTATAAAATCCTACCATACACTGACCTGTCTACAAATAATGTCTATAAAATCCTGCCATACACTGACCTGTCTACAAATAATGTCTATAAAATCCTGCCATACACTGACCTGTCTACAAATAATGTCTATAAAATCCTACCATACACATACACTGCTGAGTAACCAAATGCGTGAGTCTACATAAGTGGGGACAGCAAGCGCTATGACCCTCAAGAGCCCCCGATTTGTGCAGGGGCGCTTGAAGATCTATGGCTCTTGCATTTTGAAGGTTGTCGTTGTGCGTCAGCAGCAAAGGCGTTAACATTTCAACAACAACACCCCCCCCCCCCCCCTCCCTATCCTTAATGGCGTCGCGTTTAGTGCGCTATTCATAACCTCACAGGAAGTTGTCTCCGACTTCCTGTACATGCGTGATGAGTTAAGTCTGTTGCTAGACGTGACGGGCATGAGACAACGGTACATATTTCAACCCCACACGCCACACGCCCGCCCGCAGCGGAACTTTTCATCGTCTGTTTAAATGAGCACTTCAAGACAGAAGCATCTAATTCGTGTTCTTTAACCAGTTTAGAGAACATTAGAGCACTGCCCAACTGCAAGAGGTATAGATCTTCATGAGCCCCCGCAGTTGCGGGGGCTCATGAGGATCTATGCCTCTTGCTGACACCACTTTCAATTCATGTTCCTGTGACAGCTACGTTTATTTTTTTTTTGTTTGTTTGTTTTTTTGTTGTTGAATTAAAGATTTAAGAAACACATCAGGCACTAAACAGGTTAAGAATATTTAATCTGTTGTGTCATTCAGAATTTAAACTGTTCTCAGCAACTTTATAAATATCTCATTTCCCTTGTTTAGCTGACTGAAATGTCATGTGCGATTTTTGTCTCTCAAAAATAAATGTCGATGCTTCTGATGCGGGGGGGGGGGGGGGGGGAGGGAGGGGGAGGGGGGGCAATAAATGCAATCCTCACGCAACAGAAAAGAAAATAGTATCACGTTTAAACAACATGTTACCGACTTTCATGTGTAACGGGATACTCTTTCAAAACTAAACCTGATCCAAGGGCACACTTTTATACATCATAAACTTTATGGCACGAAAAATAGTTTATATATATATATTATATATATATATATATATATATATATATATATATATATATATATATATATATATTATATATATATATATATATATATATATATATATATATATATATATATATATATATATATATATATATATATATAATTTTTCATTCAATTCTGAGAATGCTGTGTTAACGCCATGGAATTCCAGGCTGGTAAGTTTGCATTGTGTCATCAGGACATCAGCTGCCCTTTTTGTGACTGCATCGCTTACTAGATCTTTTGAGCCTTCCACTGAACACCTACTGCATAAAGCAGTAGGGACTACCCCCAGGCGCCCCGCCATCCGCTGGAGAATGTCCAGTCATATATATATATATACTTCAAATGTGAAGAAAGGATCCACATACACCACGTAGTTTAGGAGGAGTTACACTTTTATTCTTTGCACAAATTTTCGCCCTCTCAGGGAGGGCTTCTTCAGGTGAATGCTCAGGGAAGAGGTAACTATATATCGAAGACTCAAGTTTAGATTTCAGTGTCATGTAGTTAATTTTGTCGCATTTCCATTACCAAAGGCTGTGTTTTAAACAATAACTTACTACAACTACGACGGCAACAACGAAAGATAACAAAGCCGCTGCAAAAAGCATCTTTGAAAAACTAAGCAACCCACCCGACTACCTACCTACCAACCAACCAGCCAAAGAAATAAACAAACAAGCAGATCAACAACGGATACAGACGAAAATATAAAAGCCGTGAAATTGTGTATTCTCAATCATAAGCAAGATGTGTCGGATTTCACATGCACAAATTAACCGCTTCAATGCCAGGACACCTCGACCAACATCCGGATAAAGAGGCATAGCCCCGGCAGGCGAGGGGGTCATGATGATCTATTCCTCTTGCCTGCCTTATGTATATCCATGTTACTCAGACGAAGGGGTTATATCGCAAGAAGTGAAAGATAGTGTCAGAGACTGTGGAGAGGTCAGGTGTATGCCAGCCGTCTGCCAACAACGATGGCGAGCCAAAGTCAAGGCAAATAGCCAGTCTGTGCCATAACCATACACAGCACTCAAAAATTCCCCAAGAGGCACAGATGCTCGTCAGCCCAGGGGAGGCTGATGAGGATCTATGCCTCTTGAGAGTTTCTTCTTCCCGGGCTCATGAGAATCTATGCCTCTTGGAGATGTTTGGAGTGTTGTCTATGCTATTGCTTAAGCTACAAGCTGGTTATGCCCGATGGGATAATACTTTCCGCAAAGGGCCATCCACTGTATCGTGAAGAAGGAGATCCCCGGTGACTTGGCTGTCGTTCGTTATTGGGAGTCGTTCGCCGTAAACGTGACCTCTCTCTTACAGCTGCTTGCGGTGAACAGCTTAACTGAATCGAGACGAACGGCGTCCAGATGCGCGACTGAAGCCGCGTATCAGGATGCCGTTCGTCTCGAATAAGTTAAGCCCGTCCTAGACGATAGTAGCTTTTCTTTGGAAAATACCAAAATCTCCTATAATACTGGCTTTAAGATATGACCTTGAGCCGCGTTATGACGGTGTGAACAATCTGCTTTTCTCTACATACCGAATATCCGTTATGAGGTGGCCCGTGGTCGCCGTGTCGGTGAGGACCGGATCCATGACCATGACCCCCGCCGTGACCTCCGCCGTGTCCTCCACCGTGACCTCCGCCGTGTCCTCCACCGTGACCACCACCGTGACCTCCATGACCTTCACCGTGTCCTCCACCGTGACCACCGCTGTGATCTCCACCGTGACCACCGCCGTGGCCACCGCCGTGACCTCCGTGCGCGTCTCCGTGACCTTTACCATGACCTTCGCTGTGACCTCCGCCGTGACCTCCGCTGTGACCGCCACCGTGGGTGTTCATGTGACCTCCGTGGCTGTCTCCATGTCCGGCAGTGGCTCCGTGGGCATTGCCATGACTACCGTGGGGGTCAGCTTGACCGTTCCCGTGGCCGACGCTTATGACCGCGCCTCCCTGGTTGCTGTGGGAGTCGTGACCCTGAAAAAGGTGACAGAATATATATATATATAAAACCCATTACACTCTTAAGCTTTTTAGTTTGCTTATTGTCCTGTGAAGGCAACATTACAGATTAGGAAACAGAATGATCAACGAGAGGCAAAGATCTTCATGTGCCCCCGCATATGCGGGGGCACATGAAGATCTATGCCTCTCGTGTTCAGGTGTTGTTTGCTGTGCTGCAGCAGTCACATGGTTCGGGCTGTCGTCGTCGTCGTGTTGTTATTGTGGGGTTTTTTTGTTTGTTTGTTTTTGCAAAACGAGTGTTTTCTCCATGCTTAACACGAAAGCTTCGATAAAGTTCTTCACTACAGTACTTACGATTGTGGCTGCGGGCCTCGCGCATGCGTAGTGCAACGCTAGAACCAGGAGAAGACAAGTGGACAGTTTCATCTTGAAACTCTTCTGGAAAAAAACCAAAAAAAAACAGGTAAACGCCATGAGTGTAATCGATCTAACTAAGTGCCTTGTTAATCTCATCGTTCATTGCTACCGACGTGTCATTTGCATATCACGTGCGTGATTTTTGCTAGTCAATCGACATCTGCCCCAAGGGCAGGAATTGCACAATGAGAAAGCGCTGGATTAGTAAGTGCTTTAACCCCTTGACTCCTGCTCACGATACCATTTTGGTGGGAAAGATGCGTAACTACATGTCTTTTTCGCTGAGCGGTATCATAATAATAATAATAATTACGGTATTTATAATGCGCTTATACTCTTATAATAATTATAACTCTAAGCGCGCACTCACAACTCGCGCACGCATGCGCACGCTTTAGACAACGACTCACGTACCACAAAATATAGTGAAATACATTACGACAGTCTGCTTAGGGTGGGGAGTGTGGTGGTATAGCGCTAGAACTGTTGAAAGAGGTGAGTTTTGAGAGCGGGCTGGAAGGAGGAGAGAGAGTGTTTCTGACGGAGAGAGAGAGTGGGAGGGTGTTCCAGAGGGTGTATCGCCCATAACAGCCAAGGTGTTAATGGTTTGTCGTCACGGGTGTGCATACTGTGAATATTATAGGATGAGTCCTTTGTTGTGCATCGCGTTATTGTGTCGCATGTCATTACTGGTTGACATCGATTTACTGGTTGACAGCGATTTACTGGTTGACAGCGATTTGCAGACTGATGGTAGCTTAACTCAGTCACTGCCGGAAAAAAAAGTGAACACAACACAACTGCAAGAGGCATAGATCCTCATGAGCCCCCGCATTTGCGGGGGCTCATGAGGATCTATGTCTCTTGCTGTCGCCACTTTGTATCCAAGCGTCCAGAACGACGGTGGCTCTGGGGGGTCAACACAGATTTCAGAAAACCTATTCTGCCACAACAGTCAACGAGGTGGCGACAGTTTTTCATGAACACGCATTTACGTGCCTTGACTATCAAAATATGGAGTAGCACATTTGCCTTTAAAGGCACATCATTCAACAGTCGACTTCTGGTAACAGAGTGACTGCGGCGCGATTCCTACACGCTGAAAAATAACCGGGTTCTCGGCCTGCGCGCCCTTCGTTTGCATATGCTGCGGGTTTAAAAGTAAACCACAAAGGGAGAGATTGGCCGACCATGATGGTTCAAGGGTAGTGCAGATTAGCTTGGCGCCTTCAGGCGCCAAGCTAATCTGGCACTAGCCTTGAACTATCATGGCCGATCGATCTCTCCCAGCTACAACACTACACACGCCTCCCAAATTTGCTGTCATTCTTTGTCTGTGAAAAATATGCATTGCCCCTTTTGTGCCTACATTCACCTATTACTGCGAACAATACCGATGGCTGCATGTAACCCACATTCCTTTTTACCTCTTCAATACCTTATTAGGTAAACGGGATGTTTTCAGTTGGACTTCGTGTCGAAACTTACTATGCACTAATGCACTCCCACACAAAATAAACTTCACGCGCACTGTAGTCAAGATACTATTAAGTGCTTGTGGGTTATTTTGCGTTAGAGGGTTAATGTTAGGTCTTTCGTCTGAGCGCGTAGATCAGGGCTGTCCGGCACCTTACATCATAAATAAACGGAAAACGCAAAGATCAATTGGTGGCAGACGACATTGAATGTTTTTTGTTTTGTTTTGTTTTTTAAATGTGCCTTATTTCGAGATGACTCCAGCGTTGAGCACACTACACAAGTGCAACACAAATGTGTCGCAATTCAAACTGAACTGAGAGCTCGAAACTTTCCATTGTGCGTGTGAACGCGTATGCTATTTAGAAAGCAAAGTCTGTTGCCACTCGTGCAGTAAGAGAGAAAAAGATGAAGAAATAAAGAAAATGTGACAGATCTATGACATTTCATTTTCTCGACCGGGCATGGTAGCCTATGCATAATAAGTCGCGTCCCGTGCGTATTTCGCAGAAAAATCCGTCTGACGTCAGAAATATTTGTGAAGAGAGAGAGAATCAACGAATCAATGAATCTTTATTTTACAACGGTGAAGATATGAACACAGTCAGTGACTATGTCATTTTTAGTACCTGCCGTTGCTACAACTTCGACTACAATCCAGACCAAAAAGGTGACTGCCAAGCGTGTAATATGCAAAGAAGTACCCAACGGAGAAAGAAACACGCTTAGAAAAGACGGGTACAACACAATTTATTAATATTTCGGGTAAATACCCTTTGTCAAAATAGACAAACAAACAAACATAGAGATTAGCCGCTACTTATCTTCAATGGCAGAAGGAATGTGGCAACTTCGACTACAAAATATACATAAAACAGGGACATCAAAGCACAGTGATACAAAATATAATACTGAGTCCACTAAACACAAATACACGCTTACACGCACAAACGCACTCGCGCGCGCGCGTCCACACACACACACACACACACACACGCGCGCGCGCACATACACATGATTATTAGAATATACACGTACATTCGTGTGTCTACGTATAACTAGATATTGTTATTTGAGTGATGTCAGGTATCTATAAAGACTTGTCTTGAAACGAGAGAGAGAGAGAGAGAGAGAGAGAGAGAGAGAGAGAGAGAGAGAGAGAGAGAGAGAGAGTGTGTCGATGTCTGCGTCTGCGTCGTGACGAAATTCTGCTTTTAGGTCACCGTCACTGTCTGATTGTTCTGAAAAGTCGAGGTTTTTTACTTCTTCTTTTTTTCTTTTCTTTTTTTTCTTTTTTATTTTTTATTTGTTGTTTCGGGGGGGGGGGGGGGGTTTCAGTTTTTTGTTTTTTTTGTTTGTGTTTTTTTTTTGGGGGGGTTGTCTTCAGTATTGAAAATACGGTAGACTTTAATAATAATAATAATAATAATAATAATAATAATAATAATAATAATAATAATAATAATAAAGGTAATTTGTATAGCACCTAATCACCAAGGTGCTCTAGGCGCTTAATGATCACAGTAATAAAAGACAAAGCAAAATAAAAAACAACAAATACATACAACAACAAAAATACATTGATTTACAAGGAGCAAAAAGCTATCTCTCTCTCTCTCTCTCTCTCTCTCTCTCTCTCTCTCTCTCTCTCTCTCTCTCTCTCTCTCTCTCTCTCTCTCTCTTTCTCTCTCTCTCACACACACACACACACACACACACACACGCACGCACGCACGCACGCACACACACACACACACACACACACGCACGCACGCACACATGAGCCAGCAGACAAATGCAACAGAGAAAATGTGTGTTTTAAGCGTGGATTTGAAAATGGAGAGAAATGATGAGTGACGCACAACAGCTGGGAGTGCGTTCCATGTAATGGGACCAAAATACGAAAATGCACGATGACCTTGTGTGACCTTATTACGTCTAGGGATACGGAAAACTCCGAGTGTCTGAAGCAGAGCGAAGTGAGCGTGACGGTGTATACAGCTGGACAAGATCAGATAAATAAGGAGGGGCAGAACCAGAGATGACGTTGAAACAAATAACACAGACTTTATACTGAATTCTGTATGAAACTGGCAGCCAGTGCAAATCAGCTAGTAGAGGCATAATGTGTTCACGTTTCGGTACACGAAAAATCAGACGTGCAGCACAGTTCATGACTCTTTGGATTTGGTCAAGAAGATTTTGCGGAACACGGACAAAAGAGAATTGCAATAGTCTATTCGGGACAGCACAAGGGATGTAACAAGTGTTTTGGTAACTTCAACAGTCCGCAGATGTCGAACAGTGCTGATCCTTCTGATTTCAATGAAGGCAAGTTGGCAAACTTTCTTCACTTGTTCCTTCATTGTCAGCCTGTTGTCAAAAATGACACCCAAGTTACGGGCCGAGCTAGAAAAGGAGACGGTGCTCTCGCCCACCATCAATGACTCAGGAAGATCAGCACTGCACGCAGAGGAGCACGTCATTCGGAGGGCCTCAGTCTTGTCACTGTTAGCTAGAGCTTGTTCTGTGTGGTTTACTTCTGAACATCGCAAATACAAGCCTCCATAGACTGCACCATCCGATCAACATGTTCACGAGGGGAGTGTTTGTACAATTCTGTACACCTGTTTGTACAACTTTGAAATGGGGCTGGTCGGAGCGCATTCCGGAGCATACACATGATGTTTTTGGCGTGCGGGGCAGAAATTCTGGCAAAGAAATAAAAGATAAACAATACATCATGTCTAGCTACGCAAACTTTGCTAGAAAACGTCTTGTTGGCGCCAAAGCGCCGAATGTGTGTGTGTGTGTGTGTGTGTATGTGTGTGTGTGTGTGTGTGTGTGTGTGTGTGTGTGTGTGTGTGTGTGTGTGTGTGTGTGTGTGTGTGTGTGTGTGTGTGTGTGTGTGTGTGTGTGTGTGTGTGTGTGTGTGTGTGTGTGTGTGTGTGTGTGTGTGTGTGTGTGACAGCGACTAGAGCCCGCGTTTGAGGACGGAGAAGCTTGAAATTTTTGGATATTGTCCCTAAAAGAATTATCTCGATAATTGTTTTTCGATGTTTTGATTAAGATGTTCATTGGCGAGAAAATTGCCGTTTCACAAAAAAAAAAAAAAACAGGTTGATCCATACTGGAGTCCGTAATTTTTCTTATTTTTACTAGATATTTTGCATATAGATAGATAAAAGGGCAATATTGAATTAGTTCGTTAACCAGTATTGTATCGCTAGAACTGTTTGAGTGATAATTAAATATGTTTTGAAAATATATATTTTTACGTTTTTCGGATTAATTACACAAATTATATGGGTTAATCTTAAAACAATTGAATCTTTTTTACAAAAAAAAAAAACACCAATCTTATTATTACTGAATAATCGCATGAATTTTTATATACGGTATTTACATAAGCCTACAGTTTGTCTCGGCTGTCGGGTACGATTAGGTCAATTGTGACCTGGGTGTGAAAATCAGACAATTTTCTGCACCACTTTTTCGGAGTCATTTATAATACAGGTAACAAAACTTTAATTTTTCTTTTACGAAAAAGAAATCTTCTCATTAATACTCGCGTGATTTTTCATAAAACAGTGTTTGCATAAGCCTGCTGTTTTTCCCGGCCCTGGGGTATGATTAGGTCACATGTGAGTACTGCGATGTGTGACGTATAACATCGAGTCGTCACTGTGAACACGGCGTCGTGGGATTAATGATGCCATGACGTGAAGCTTGAAGTGACGTCATTTCGCTGCTCGTGCTATCATTCTTCTTCAAAATAGCTATGCTAAGCCAGACCACAGAGCTTACGAATGGCGGGAATCGCCGTGTGTCCGTCTTTATTTCTGTGTGCCATTGTGTGTGGATCAGAGGGTGGGTTAGAGTAGAAGGAGATGGATTCATGTCGCTACACAAGCCCACAAAGCTTACTAATGGCGGGAAGCGCCGTGTGTCCGTCTTTATTTGTGTGCGCTGATGTGTGTGTTGATCAGAGGTTGGTTTAGAGAGGAGGGAAATGGATCAGCATTATAAGTCTAAACTATGAACAACTTTGAATGTTCCTAAAAGATAAACGCATCTGAGCTCCAAACAATACGGTAGACTTTGGGATGAAATCCTCATCTCTTTTTTTTCTGTAAAGAATTATTTTTATTGAAAAAGTTAAAAAGATACAAGCTGGCTAACGAACTCATCTAATGTCTTTCTCCAATCCGGCTATATCCAAAACCACAATGCGGGTCAACCGACTTTCTATAAACGGTCATTGAACTCTTCAATAAGACATCCAATTTCAAAATGCTCTGAGGGGCTCCTAGGCAGCCCGTGAACGAAGCATCTCCTCTAATTTCAAGCTTGTAGGCCTTACGTACGCAAACTTCGGAGATTGTGTTGTTTACATACGTACGCGCGCGCACACACACACACACACACACACACACACACACACACACACACACACACACACACACACACACACACACACACACACACATTCGGCCGTTCGCCCCAAAAGTACGTTCTACAGCGAGATTTGCGTAGCGTAACTAGACATGACGTAATTTTTATCTTGTTACTTCACTGTCAGAGTTTTAGTCTAGCCCGCCTATGATGTCGTGTGTGTGTTTTTGAAATCGCTCCACCGAGTCCCGTCCAAAAATGTCTCTTCTATAAATAGAAGAGACTTAAAAAGTAGAAACACGAAATTCATCCACGTATTGCAATTGTCGTATAGCCAAACACAAGAAATAGTTCTTTAACTTACTAGCTAACGAGATAACTAACTGGCATACCGAATAAGTAAATTACTTACTCATTAAACTAAACGTGTTCACTTGGAGTGAACAATAGGTAACTAGCTGTGAACAAGAATTGTGGGCTAAACAAATATGATATCATTTGTAGTTACAATAATTGTATAGTTTTCCGTGAATTTCTAACAAGAGCGAAAAAGAAAATTACAGCAATCAAAACAAACTACTATATCAAAATAAGTCAGTAATGAATCAGATCAGGCACTGCCCTTGAGCTATTATGACCGATCCATTTTCGTTGGTTTATAAGTTGTTCTGTTCAATTCAAATTTATCTTTTTGAGAAAAATGACGAGCTGTGATGATGATGATGATGATGATGATGATGATGATGATGATGATGATGATGATGAATGTAATAATAATAATAATAATAATAATAATAGCAATAATAATAATAATAATAGCAATAATAATAATAATAATAATAATAATAATAATAATAATAATAATAATAATAATAATAATAATAATAATATGTATTTCATATTCAGTCTACTCCGCTTATAACAAGGTCATACATAACACAAGTCGGATAAAACAACATTTTTTCACACGTCCCGTCAGCATGCTTTTTATGTAAATCACTTCGCTTATAACACACTTCGGATATAAGAACAAGAAAGTTTGTTACCAAGGTGATTTGTTATCTCCGGAGTTTAATGTACATTTCAGATATTCAGACGTAAAGTCATACTGTTCACATGATACAACAGTTCGCAACTTCCTTTTATTTTATTTTATTTTATTTTATTTTGGTTTATTTTATTTTATTTATTTATTTGTTGTTGATACTTCAACTCATTCTACCCCAGACACACCACAGCAAAATAAAGATCGACCATGATAGTTCAAGGGTGATGCCAGAATAGCTTGGCGCCTATGGGCGCCAAGCTATTCTGGCATCACCCTTGAACTATCATGGGCGATCTGTGTCCTGCGCTGCAACGCAGTCTTCAGAGGGCGACTTCAAAATTGGGCGATTTCGGTCTTGGGGTAGAATGAGTTAAGACAATTGTCAGCGGAATTTTCGGAATAACAGATTTTTTTTTTTTTAACTTCGTGATCTTTGCGCATTACATGTACTACCGAAGTGTATGCTGGTCTGTGAATTTGGACCTTACAGCCGCAGACCAGCACAAAAATAACCATAGACTAATCGAGAGTGACACACGCTTACCCAAGGCCTTGTCTGGACACCGGAGGGTTGTTTGGGCGACAAGCAAGCAAAACTGGGAACGCAGGTCGTTATATACACTCTGACTCCTAGCACATTCCCTGCCAGCAGCTGCAGGCGGATCCGCATCAGGCCCTGAAGCCAGCAAATGCTCATACAAATATGCACCTCTTCATGGCAGGGAGCAAACGCCATTTGTACTTCTAGTGCCCCCACGCACGGAGGAGGTGAGCGGGTTTTCAGTCTGTGAGTGTGGACAGAGAATTGTTTTGGTTCGTACAGGTACACCTGTTATCGTCGGTGAGAAAAGCGAGCTTGGGAGTGATGGGGCGGAGGGTGGGATGTGGTGTGGGGAGGGAGGGGGGGTTGGACGGGGGTAGGGAAGGGGCGGGAGCCTAAATATGGCCGGTTAGGGCACTTGATGACAAATCTTAGCTATTTAGCTATACTAGTGGAAACGGCGGAGCGGAAATGTATTTATTAGAAAGTGGAATGAATTCGTGAACTCGATCGCCGTATATGGGGGTTCTCATTGAATCTGACTAATAGGTATTCGGGTCGACGTCAGCAGCAGCTGCCCAGCGTACAATTGCTGCCAGCGTTGGGATGCGCAACAGTGAATGCTGACCGCCAACGTTACTTCGTTGTGACTGAAGCTGTGGCTGTAGTCCCCCAAACCCCTCTCCCTCACCCCACCCCCACATAACCCCTACCCCTTCCCCCCCCCCACCCCTACCATCACCCCCACCCCCCACACTTTGGTACCGGTCTCAGGCCACTTTACAAATTTCAAATAATCGATCAAAAATCTCTGTAACTTCAGTAGCTGACTGGCCCTTCGTTTGTCTTGTACTGTGTTTGTACTGTGTTTGTCTTAAATGGCGTAAATCCGTGTCTGTTTCGTGAGTGTGTGTGTTGGGTTTCAGGCGCGGCGCTTTGAGTCGATTTCCCCAAAATTGAGAAAAAGCTCCTATATAATAACGGTATTATTATTATTATTAACACCCCCCCCCCCCTTCCTCCATTATATTACGATTTGAGTCGTAGCACTGCTTTCTTCCCTGCGTCATGCATGGCGTGCTTGTAGTAGTCAGAAGTACACATTAGAGAGATTCGGCAAACACGCGATTTCGGTGGCTGGCGCAGAGCTTTCGCTACATGCGCGGTTTGAAAACGAGGTAAGGTGACGTCATTCGCACCCACGGCCACCGAAAGCGAAGTACGAGAAATCGGTTCAGCGTCTGCGTTTCGTTGCTGCGTTTTCGGTACCGACAGTGAAGTCCCTTGGCTCCTTCCGGCGGACTTTTGGATCTTTCGCGAAGACTGAGGTGAGGAGTAGATCTAGGCTACCTTCTTTTCTTTTGCAAAATAGCATCGAGTTACACATTTTTAGACAACTATCGGGACAAATTTGTTGTAAGCTTGATCGCAGTAAGTGATCGGGCGAGCTACAGGTCGAGCAATGCCATTTTACTCATCCTAAAAGTGACTTTTGTATACAGTGCTGGATTGTGATAAATCAAATGACAGTCGATTTCATAAAATGATTTATACACTGCCCTCAGTGAAGAGAAATTGATTAGATAGACTCCTGATTGTAGCTGGTCCGTTTCCAACACTAAGACGTGAACTAGTAGCCGTTCATTCACGAATGGTAGCTCTCACATTTCCCGTTAGGTCAGTAGACATCTACCATTACTGTAACTTTTGTAGATCTAATTTGGCCTAAAAACGTGATCATTGTTTGGCTCAACAATTAACCAGTGCCTTCATTGTGCTACTTGTCGACAGACATGTGTTCAACACCGACCTCCACGCCGACAGCGACCTCAACGTGGAAAATGACCTCAACATCCAAATTTTACACGCCGCAAGAAGACCACGCCCTGATGGACCAGGTGGTGGTCTATAACCCCTTCAAAAAGACCCGCTCATGGGAGGTCCTGAGGCAGCAGTTATCAAGACACCCTACCCTCCATAGGAGGACAGCGAAAAGTCTGCGTGACCGGACACACCTGCTCATGGGGGAGCGGAAATCTCATGTACAGGAGCAGGAGAGAGCGTAAGTTTTGTGTAATTTGCTGTAAAGTAAAAATAATTAAGTTTCAAATCCTTATAAATTACAAAGAAACATTCATGTGCAAGTGTCAGTTCAGGAAAAATGTTCATTACTGATTCACTGTACAAATTAAGTTTGTGATTCCAGAATTGAAGGAAGAATGAGAAGCCCGAAGGCAATACATTTCTTAAAGGGACATCCCTCACAAGATATTTTGATTGATTGAATTTGACATTTTGAATTGATGTGGACACCGTTTTTTGGTGTAAGAATTGGTGTAAGAAGGGGTATGTCCACACATCCCCTTTCTTGGTCCTGTTACCAGGTTAACTGTTCATACCATAACTTTTTTTTCAGTTCTGGCATCGAAGAGCCACCCCGTACAGACTATGAGGTGGCAGTGGACGAGGCCCTCCTCCTCAAGAAGGAGGAAGAGGAGGCAGCCAGTGCATGCAAGAGACCAGCTGCCAGCGCCACCACTACAGCAGACCAGAAAATTGTGGGTGCTGCAGACAAAGGCCGAGCAAAAGCTGCTGGTGAGTCACCAGTGAAAGCAAAATGCTGTTTACCTTTTTTCCATTTAGAACTGGGAACCAAAAAAGAGCGGGCAAAGCACTGATGCTGGCAAATTGTTATATTTACTAATCTTAAAATTTAACAGTTACCAAACATCAGTGCAGGAAAACATCACTTGTGCTGTTCTACTTGTATTATACTCAGTAATTTTCTTATGTTCACACAGTTGAAATCTTGAATACAAATTTTCTGACTAAACTTTAACAAAAAACAAAACAAACAAAGCCTTAAAAGAGGTTTTGTCAAAATGGTCCAAAACAATGTAACTTTCAGGCTTGCATTATTATGCTGGTAAATAGAATGTGATATTTCAGTATTTTGTATAGGAACTTGCTCAGATATTTCCTTTAAGTGCTCCAATTGTCTTTTCCAGTTACCGGTGCAGGCGCACCACCAGCGGCTAAGGCACCAAGACAGGCCAGTGGGGCGAGGTCCATTGACCTCGTTGAAGTCCTGAAGGTCAAGATAGAAACAGAGAAGGAGGCTCGCCTGGAGGCTGAAAAAAAGAAAGAAGAGCGGAAGGCAGCTGATCGCGCCGATGCTGCTGAGGAGAGGCAGTTACGGAGGGAGGAGCTGGATTTGAGAAAGAGAGAGCTGGCTTTGAAAGAGAAGCAGGAGGCGGAGGCCAGCAGAGAGCGCCAGCTCTTGATCAATTTTTTAATAGACAAGAAGTAGTAGTAACGCCGCTCCTGAGCAGCATCTGCGTGGCCAGCTGCCTTCTGAGGTCGCCATGACAACAGAATAGGAGCCATTCTCTTTTGTAGAACTGTTCAAGTGAAAAGTATGACATGACTCGAGCTGTTGTGGCAATACTGTCGGAACAGTACAATTAAAGGATTATAATTGCGATTTCTTTTGATGTATTTAAAAAAAAAATAATAGATGTCACTTACCACTGTCCAAAAAGTCCAAACGTACAGCAATCTGACAAATCTAAGTGTATGTTTTTATTTTTTTGGTTTCATTTTTGGGATTAATAATCCATAAAAGTAAATCCACCCAAAATCTATCCAAAACTGTCCAATCCAATGGCGGATACCCTGCAGTGAGCTTTTCAAAGCAGTCACACCTTAAATTGAACTGTTTAATGTTGATTTTCAGGGTTTTGTATGTCATTAATTACTTTTAACAATACGATTGATTGCAGTACTTTTGCACTTTTTGGGCTCAGGGTGGGGAGTACTTTCGTTAAACATTTTAGGTGAAAATTGCAGCATAACTCTTTAATAAACACTCTCAATGATACATCATTCTGAACACTCACACTGTCACAACCCGTGACCACGCATGCATATGAACAACCAGAGGAATTCTGTCACACACAGTCACTGCTGAAAAAGCATACAATCTCCTGAATTCACACATGAATCAGAGTAAAAGACTTGAATTTCATAGTATATATTGTAGTCAACATTTATAAGGAAACAACGCTCAGAAATGTACATGTTCACAGAGGTTGCGCCCGGGTCTTCATGTCATGTCCTCCCGCTCGCTTTAACCCATTTGTGCCCAGCGTCACCATGTGGCCCATGCCAAGGCATGGGCCACATGGGGACGCTGGGCACAAATGGGTTAATGTTATTTCAACAGGTATATTATGAGAAAGAGCAGTTCATACATGATTCAATTTAATCTATTACTGCACGTCCATACCCTCAATCAGAACACTCATAGCCTGATATGTTACACTTACACTCAGTTACAATACAGCATTTAATACAAATCAATCAGAAACAAAAATTGTTACCAAAACTTTGTGTTTTCATACACTAACACTCGTTTACACTTGATGTTGTGTGACAGCTTGACGGCTGAGACTTTGCCAGTCTGATAGGTTTGTACAGACGATGAACAGACTTGTGAGAGGATTTTTATATCTCGCCAGAAACTTCAGATTTGATGTGTACTTGTCAGTGCTCAAAAACTCTTTTACAGGGATATTCATACTGTTGTAGTACAGTCACAAGAAAAAAGTTAAAAAGCCACAATCTACAATTACAATCGTCTGATGAACAACTGGAACTGAACAAGGATCAGTAGAGGTATTCCTCAAGACTGGGTGGGTCAAGGCCAAAGTACTGAGATGTCTGATTGCCATGTATGCAAGCATGACAATTTGTCAGCAGTGCTCCTATTCTGTACAGTTTCCCCACAGGAGACAGGAACAACTTCAGATTATCTTCAAAGTTGAGGAATGCCCACAACTTAATTACTTTGCCAAACTGCCACTCGACAGCTTGACGGACTGTACTCATCGCCGTGTTGTGCTGCTGTTCAACAGCAGTCAGTTGTCCACGGAATGGGCGCTGGAGATGGGCTCTTAAAGGGTATGCTGGATCGCCATATACATATAACGGTCTTCCGTCAGGGGCATGAAGGTTTGCCTCAACAAAAGTAAGAAACCCGCTGGCATGGAGCAGTGCTGCATCATGCCTCCTCCCTGGCATTGGTCCATACAAATGTGCAATCAGACCATTTGGGGTTACAAGGGACTGAAATTTCAAAGCATGTGTTCGCTTGTGACCGTTGTATACCTCCCTTTGGTGCATTCCTGGTTTGCACATTTTCCTTACTGTTCCGTCAATAAACCCCCAACACAAGTCAAGTGGTGCACCTTTGGCATGCACAGCTGCACAGTACTCTAACAGCTTGGGAATGGTAAGCCAAGGCTGATTTAAATCAGTCAGTCGAGTATTAAAAATGCTATCGATGTGGTCCACTCCCAGGTTGAACAACATACAGCACTCCACTCTTGGTCTTTTGAAGAATTCCTCAAGGTCTAGGTAGCGGCATGGATAGGACAAACGCTTCAAGCCCACACACAGAACTTCCAGTCCTGCAGCAAAAACAGATTATTCAGTATTTTCCTCAACTTAAATCAAAATGGACATATGATTCAACCCCTCCTGAACTGCCCATTGTGGAATTCACGGTGGGCGTTTCAAGAGAGAAAAATGTTAATCCTGTTCAAGGTGGTGGTGGTTAAGGTGCACACTTCAACAGTTCATAGCCATAGATGTTCACCTTACATGTTTTTAGTGAATTCGATCAAGATCATACACAGTTGTGGCTGTAACTTGCTTAACCCTTTGAGTGTCGGTCGCGGCTGTGGGCCATGCTGAAAGCATGGCCCACAGCCGCGACCGACACTCAAAGTGCTAATTACCGATGGAGTTCTGTTGCCTCTGTGAGCAATTCTAATAAGAGAGGCTGCTATTACTGCTTGGCCCATGCCATGGAAGTGTCTTGCATTCCAACTTTTGCACGGTTGATTAGAGGCTGGTGTTGGATACTAAGTCTGCAAAGCATTTGGGGCTCATTTGGTAATGTTAAGGACCTTACTAGTCTGGACAACCCCCCCCCCCCTCCCCCCCCCCCAACTGTCGTTCTCATTGTATTAAGTAAAACATTTCTTCTTGATGTTTATTAATTGAAGTATATTAACCCTTTGAGTGTCGGTCGCGGCTGTGGGCCATGCTGAAAGATACTGTACTAACTGTACAGATACAAAAAAATCTGTTCTGACAATGAACAGCGTTTTAACTTACTCAATTGTACAGAGAGCAATTCCACTGTACAAATAATTCCAATTTACCTGAAGCACTTGTACGATGGACCGTCATTCTGGCTGGAAACCTCAGCAAGTCACACAGCCGGATAATGTCATTTGGTTCAAACCTGAATCAACATGAAGATTCCACATGTAATTCCCTTGCACACAAATGTATAAATGTACAAACTTGTACCATGGGACTGATTACTGCTGGCATTGACCAAATCCCAAGTGATCACTTTACATGTAGACGTTTTCACTTCACTGAAGACACATTAAATCTAACAACATGCATTTGCTCTGATAAATTGTACATTATTTAACACAGCCAAACAAATTCACAAAAAGGAAAATATAATAATTACCTGAAGTGGTCAATGCATTGTTCGGCTGTGTACTTGTCAAGTCTGAAGCTTCTGGTGAGATCAGCCCTCCGACAAATCTGTTCATCTCTGCGGAGACTTTCTATAAGGATAGCCAGGTCCCAGCAGTCAATGCTGTCATCCAAGATCAAGTCTAAAAGAGTGTCATCTGATATCTGTTCCATTTTTCTGAAAGAAAGTTTGAAACATGATGTTATAGGCCTAATCATATATGTGCTGTGCACTTTCAATTGCTACATTTGGCCATTTGCAAGAACCAACAACCTTGCATAGATTTGCTTCTACATTCGATTTTGCTTGCATAGATTTGCTTCTACGTTCAATTTTGAAGTAACGGATGGCTTGTAGGTGCAAGTTCACAGCATGAATTAAAATCAATTCGAACTAGAAAATTAGCTAAATTGGAAAATTAGCAAAGCAGCATGTTAAACCTTGCAGAACTTCACAAAACCAGATGAGTACATCTCAGGTGACAGCTCGTAATCTACTTCCTTTTACAGATTCTCCCACCTCATTTCATCGCGCTACGAGGATCAAATTCGTCCTTCTTGCTCAAAACAATGAATTTGGAACCATTAGGGATGAATGTCAATATGCAAGGATACTGCTGGAAACTACAACTATGAAGTAAAAACAGGTGAAAACACTCACCGAAGTTGCCTGGAATTTTTCGCTAAAATCGCCTTTTCACCGACGAAACTACCGCCTTTCGTTCGCTGGCGCTGACCCTGAGAGATCAACGCTAGGTCACCGACATGCGCACTCATGGACGTGCTAAAAATAAAGGGAATTCCCACCACCATCCCACCGCCAGCCACCGAAACGTGGCGTGCCGAATCTCTCCATTAACTCGTTCAGTGCCGAGAAAATGTGTACACCACCCAACTGCAAGAGGTTTAGATCCTCATGCCCCCACAGTTGCGGGGGCTGATGAGGATTTATACCTCTTGCTGAGACTACTTTCAATGTCATGTTGCTGGCACATCTAGGGCTTGTTGGTGATGAACTGACCAAGCTTTCAGAAAGGCAGTGTGTGTCAAGTGTCCAGTGTCCAGTGTGTCCAGTGTCAAGTACTCGTGTGGCAGCAAAGCCACCAGTGTGCAACTTCTCTTTGTTTTATAGAGTCAACTTCGGATATAACAAATCACCAGGAGACCCAGCGTTTCTTTTCCTTATATCCAATGTCTTTTTTGTTTTGTTTTTTTGTTTGTTTTGTTTTTTCAATAAGCGAAATTTATTTACATACAAATAATGTTACGGGACCTTTGAACAAGCGTTGTTATACCCAAATTGTGTTATATTCGACTTTGTTATAATCAAATTAGACTGTAGTTAACTCATTCGAGACGTGCCGCTTCCGGATACGCGGCTTATGCCGCGTATTCGGAGGCAGCACGTCTCTAATGCGTTAAATTCATACTCGTAATTAGTAACTAACTAGCGGCAAGAAAGCGACTGGTACGAAGATGGAAGCAACTAACAGGGATTGGTCACGTGTGCTGATTCCCTTGTTGTGATTGGATGCACTCGCTTCCGGTTGCGGTATAAAAAATAGTCAACACTTATGTATTTACATTCAGTGTGTTTCTATTTTAACTTCTAAATTGATAACTGTTGTCAACTAGGTTAGGGCCACACTGTTGCCAAGGTTGTCTGCCGTTCGTTGGTGTCTACTGTCCCTGATCCTTGTTGTTCACAACTGGAATAACTGCGTAGTGAAAGTAATTTCCGACACAGAATATCTTGATACAAAGCAGAAATATTCATCAAAATAATTTGATTTTGTGTCTAGCTCAGACAAAAGACTGTTTTAAAAGTGACTAATTTAAACATTTTTTCCTTGTTGTAAGTTGTAAATGGAAAATGCTATGACATTTTCACATCAGTTTCACCTCAGCTTTTGAATTGACAGCGTTCTCTCATACGAGCGAGTGCTAGTCTAAATCTCATGAAATGAGCTGCACATGAAACTTTCTGTCCTAATAGTGGAAGTTGGTTCACTATTGACAGCTCAAGGGTAAATCCTGATTTTAGATTGACGCATTTCAAGGCGTCAAGCGATTCAGCCACTACCCTTCAGCAAACCAGTAGATGGATTAACTCATTAATTTTAATTTCACACATTGTGGATGTGTCATCTCACAACTATTACCGGTTGCATGAGATGGATCGAGCATGGTTATTCAAGGGTAGTGCCACAGTCATTAGCTTGGCGCCGTCAGGCGCCAAGCTAATGACTGTGGCACTACCCTTGAATAACCATGTGCCACATTAGCTTGCCAAGCTAATGTGGCACTGACTACCCTTGAATTATCATGGTCGATCCATCTCCTGCTGTAGAGCGTCAGGGCTAGTAGGACTAAGCATCACTGAACAGACGGTTTTGAACTGAAAGCACTGGACTCCGGAGAAGAAAAATAATACGCATGGCTTAATTTTATTCCGGTCTGGATGTCACCTTTCAAAGTGAGAACAATGAATCGTAACTTCTGGATACACTTTAGCACTTGACACGTGAAAGGACGCAAAACGGCAGTCCAAAACAGCTGCCCTCGACAACGACTCTCTTGTGGGTTTTGTAAATGCGAAGTCCTTTACGGAAGTCCGTGAATCACGGGAAAGGAATTTGAGGGAGATTTATTATTCAAGAAGCTGCTTGTGTCACAAAATGTAGCTGTTGTTTCAAGTAACAAGGAAGGCCTTGTTCCGCATCTAGACATCCGTTTACCATTTGTTGTGTGTCGGACACATTTTGGGAAACAAGAAAATCGTAGTATTAAGTCTTTCGTCGCCATTTTCGGGCGAGCTGGGTGGCTCGGTGGTAATGTGAGCGGTCAACTCTCGTCCAAAAGGTCGTGGGTTCAAACCAAATGGGGTCTGCATTTGTACAGGCGTCTTTTCGGTGCCCCGTGGTCGACAAAAGACGTTACGCCCTAAACGCTTAGCGCTTGTTTTCACCGCCAATTTCGACTTCAGTCGAACCCGGCTCACCGCCAATTTCGACTTCAGTCGAACCCGTGGCTTACCGCCAATTTCGACTTATGTCGAATTGCAGTACTTACATAGATTATTGGCCTCTACATCTCTTCTGGCAAAAGAAATTATTGTTGCTCCTGAAAACTTTATTTCAACATTTTCACTGCTATGAATGATGAGTAATAAGAGGAGTAGATCCTCATCAGCCGGCGTCTGTTAAGTTAAGTCTGTACTGAGAAAAGCCAATAAGCGCTCAAACCACCCATCAGACTACTTGTCAGTGTTTTTTTCGATATGGTATCAAGATTCGTCTGAATTACTGCCCAATGCGCAAAAGGCCCTCGGGCCGACATCAGCCACCGTTGGCTCGCGCACAGCCGTGCCCGGGTCAACGGCCGCCGACTTTGGCCTGATGGCTTTAGCGCACTGTGTGTGGATTTCTCATAATTATAATTTCCAGAGACGTTGTAAAAATTAACACGATCCAGCTGCAAGACTGAGACACAGATCCATATGTAACCACGCAGCTGCAGAACTGAGATACAGATCCCTATGTAACCACGCAGCTGCAGGACTGAGACACAGATCCCTATGTAACCACGCAGCTGCAGGGCTGAGACACAGATCCCTATGTAACCACGCAGCTGCAGGACTGAGACACAGATCCCTATGTAACCACGCAGCTGCAGGACTGAGACACACATCCCTATGTAACCACGCAGCTGCAGGACTGAGACACAGATCCCTATGTAACCACGCAGCTGCAGAACTGAGACACAGATCCCTATGTAACCATGCAGCTGCAGGACTGAGACACAGATCCCTATGTAACCACGCAGCTGCAGGACTGACACAGATCCCTATGTAACCACGCAGCTGCAGGACTGAGACACAGATCCCTATGTAACCACGCAGCTGCAGGACTGAGACACAGATCCCTATGTAACCACGCAGCTGCAGGGACTGAGACACAGATCCCTATGTAACCACGCAGCCTCAGGACTGAGACACAGATCCCTATGTAACCACGCAGCTGCAGGACTGAGACACAGATCCCTATGTAACCACGCAGCTGCAGGACTGAGACACAGATCCCTATGTAACCACGCAGCTGCAGGGCTGAGACACAGATCCCTATGTAACCACGCAGCTGCAGGGCTGAGACACAGATCCCTATGTAACCACGCAGCTGCAGGACTGAGACACAGATCCCTATGTAACCACGCAGCTGCAGGACTGAGACACAGATCCCTATGTAACCACGCAGCTGCAGGACTGAGACACACATCCCTATGTAACCACGCAGCCTCAGGACTGAGACACAGATCCCTATGTAACCACGCAGCTGCAGGACTGAGACACAGATCCCTATGTAACCACGCAGCTGCAGGACTGAGACACAGATCCCTATGTAACCACGCAACTGCATGAGCTCATAAAGACCTATGCTTGTTTGCTGACACCACTTGTATCCATGATTTTAATAGACTGTGGTTCGTTGATCAGTGTTGAAATAGCAAATTATTTTAAGAATCAAAGTCTGCAATTATTGGCATTGATGTAGTTTTCATGCACGAGCAGTGTAAGAGCATATGCATTCTAGATAGTCTATCGTATACAAACACAAAACAGTACACATACCAAGGGGAATTACTTAGCGCTGGACAGACAAACCTTGGTATGTGTACAGCTCTACCAGCGCTAGCCTCACCTATCTGGTTTGTGAGTATTCTATAACTTGAGGCAAATTTGTATCGTTCCATTGTTGTGTAATGTTCTGTGCATCTACTGTGGGAAATCAGGGTATTTACCCGACCACATGTCGTGTGTGTATGTACGTTTCTCCTGCCTACTTCCTAAGTTCCGGAGAAAGACATGGGTTATATACGAGACCTGATGCATCCTTTTTGAGGATGTAGATGATCGTCTTGTTCTATACCTGCGTATTTCTCTGTGGGCTGGCAATTGGGTGCCTGATAGGCGGGGGCAGGGAATCTAACTGTATGTCTGGCCAGCGCTGAGTAATTCCCCTTGGTATGTGTACAGTTCTACCAGCGCTAGCCTCACTTATCTGGTTTTGTGAGTAAACACAAAATAGGAACTCCAGCGCGTGAAGACTTTCGGGCCAAAGTCGGCCTCAGTAGGCCCGCGGACTGTCGTGCGCGGGCCCACTACCTCTGACTTTGGCCCCGATAGCCTTTTTCATGTCAGTACCAGGACACTACTTTTATGTACGTGTTTGTAGCAACTTCCTGAAGGCCACCGAAAGTTCGCTGCATATTGTGGACAAACTAGAAACACTAATGACGGACAAGTCATTACAAGGATAACATTGTCTGCGACAAGTTTCCTTGAGTCACTACTAAAAAGATGGTGTATTTCCCGCTGTCCTTTGTTACACTACCGCAGCCACACGCAAGGTGTTGTAGATGGAAGACGCAGCCAGACAAGAGTGTTTCCAGAAGAGTCTTTTATTTCTTGGTCATCGTGGGTCTAATAGGTTGGGCACAACCAACCTACTAGCATGGCATACTAAAATGGCGAAAATACCGGCGCTCGGTCTCTCGCTTCTTAGCTCCCTCTATCTATCTATCTCACTCTCTCTCTTCGTTGTGTGCTCTCTCTTCATTGTGCGAGCTCCCTCTCTATCTCGTTCCCTTCGTTGTGAGCTCTCTCGTTCTGGTCATTGTGCGAGCTCTCTCTCTATCTCGTTCCCTTCGTTCTGAGCTCTCCCGTTCTGGTGTTTACCCCCAATATATATACCCGTTCTGGCCGAGGGCATCGCCCCTTTGTCTCAACCAGTCAAAGGGGCTATTACTGTCACCCATATTATTCCACATCTATCATGGTGGCCAGCGTCCCCTGACCCTATCTGTCAAAGGAGCTATTACTGTCGCCCATAATCTATCCCCCATCTGCTCTGGTGGATAGCGCCCTCTGATCCTAGCTGACCAGGGACCCATTACTGTCTCTCATAATTATTCCACATCTATTATGCTGGTCAGCGTCCTCTGATCCTAGCTATCAAAGGAACTCATTACTGTCTCTCCTAATTATTCCACATCTATTATGGTGGCCAGCGTCCTCTGATCCTAGCTATCAAAGGAACCCATTACTGTCTCTCATAATTATTCCACATCTATTATGGTGGCCAGCGTCCTCTGATCTTAGCTGACCAGGGACCCATTACTGTCTCTCCTAATTATTCCACATCTATTATGGTGGCCAGCGTCCTCTGATCTTAGCTGACCAGTAACCTATTACTGACTCTCATAATTATTCTTTGTCAGCAGGAGTCTGTGTTCCTCACTACTAACGAGGGCTCATTATTTATTCATTAGTCCCAGCTTAGTAGGGCCGGCCACTTGTCAACTCCACGTGAGCCCGTGGTAGCCAAAGTGGACCGTGTCATAACCCTCTCCGTGCTCTGCCCGTGGTACTAATTATATTCTCGTTATTTTCATATCAAGGGAAATTATAAAATTACCCGACCGTGATATTGGTCGTATACACTTATAGTGTAACAATTCCTCCCAAACCTACCCGAAAAAAAAAGGAATCTTAATTCACAAGATTCGTTTTTTTTTCCATTACACAATATTCAGACCACAAAATCATTTCAAACAATTAAACATGTTATCCACAAAATACATCATTTTTCGGAATGACCGCTTATTTAAATCGATCACTCCTTATTAAAAATTATTATTGTCCGGCGTAATCACGCCAATAAATGTTCACATCAAAATCGTCGACTCAGTTATGTCTTTGCACATGTGTTCGTTATTCTTCACGATCCTTCCTGGATCGCAACAGCGTTGATCCTTGGTTACCCCAACGACGGGTAAAACTTGACAACGTTCGAGGCGGGGAGTAACTGCACTCCTCCCTCCATCATCGGCGTAGAGTCCTTCGCTCTTGCGACGTCATTCACGTCTGCTGATTGCACAGCTGCCGAAATCAACGTAGGCACAGTGACCTCACGTTCACCCTTCCTGAGTCGTGATAGTATGGAGCCAAACCATGCGCTAGTTTCCTTCTTATATCGTATACACCCTACCCCAATTATGATCAATACAACTGTCCCTACGATAGAACCAATGATGATCTGTTTCCATATCGCCCATTCTTGCTTTGGCTTAACGAATCGCATGCTCTGAAGTCGAGCAATTAGATGATCCATTGGCATTTCCTTAATTTCATCTAACTCTTTGGGCAAAGAGATGGGATCGTAGTCTGGTAAAGCGCTATGAAATGGTGTCCATAACGTTATATTGGAAAAGGCATAGTTTTCCATCTATCCTATCAATTTGTCTTCCACCTGATACTGGCTCTCTTGTTGGTAGTAAGGGGTTAACATCAATCTATCACTAATAGCCGTACATGATTCATTGAGGCGGATTAGCGATACTGGTGGGTTGATTTCTTGGTACGTGACCCCTTTACCGTGACAACTAATACTCATCTTTAGTGGACTATGATTACTAATGACCCATAGCCCATCCATTATATACCGTGCCATAGGTAACACTGTACCCAACTTGACCTTTGTTTGGCAGTGTGTTGCAATTTCGTCTGAATTGGTTAAAAACAGCGCCGTAACACAAACTGATTAATGTTCATAGGATATATTGCACTTCGAATCGCACAGAATCCTATCAAGGGTTTGGAACAAGCTTCAAGTTCAGCTTCCGTAAGGAGCGCGAACCGCGTACGTTGCGCGTCTACTGCTATTGTTGTGGATTCTAAGTCATACTGAGCCGTCATTGATTCTGGCGCAGGCCGACCTGAATCTCCAGTTACTAGTGGTAACTTCATCAAGTTTTTGAAATACGACATTGTGATTAATATTTAAACCCTGCGCTAGCCCCAAATACTATCAGACTCAAGAAAAACTTCATCTTGTTGTTGTCTGCAGTACAAGATATCACCAGAGACTTACACCACTGTCTCTGACAAAACTCAAATCATGCTTCATGATTTACACATTACAATAGTCCTCTCTCAGATACCGTCTGAGAGTCGCATTTCTAATTTGAAGCCTTCTTTGGCAGAAGAGTCAGTATCGCTTCAAGAATTTCCCTAACCCCATTAGTCTGTAAACTAGGCTGAATCGAACGATTGTCGTCGATCTCCACATCATCAGAACTGTCTGATGTGCCCTTGTTACAACTAACGTTTACTGCTGAGAGAGATCTTTTCTCTCTTGTCTTTAGGCGCTTTCTTAACTCCATTAACGGAACGTCCTCCTCGGATGAAGAATTCTCACGCTCTTTTCGCACCCCCCTAGTCAGTCTGTCTCGTGCGTTCTCTTGCCCTACTGCATCGTCACTGTCGCTATCGGATGATTCTGGAGCTACAACCTGTGTGGCTTTACGTAATGTTCTCCCCCTGGCTTTTGGAATAGGCCACTCACTAATTTTGGCTATCCGCAAGTGTTCAGCATGTGAACTGACCTCAGTGCCATCTAGTTGATGTCGTACCCTGAATGTGACAGGCGACAATTGTTCCACCACTCTATAGTGCGACCTCCACTTACTGTCTAACTTATTGTGTCTACGGTGATTACGAAGGTACACTGGATCACCGACCTTAATCTCGACAGGCTGTACACCTCTATTAGCATACTTAGCCCCCTTCTTCTGTGCTTTCTTAATTCGCCGATACACCTGGGTGAAGGCCTTGTGTTGCTGCTCAAGCGCTATCTTGTGAAAATCTTCACCAGCGTATTTTCTTCGGGGTCTAAGGATGTTATCTAACGGTAGCACTGGATCGCGACCGTACAGTAAAAAGAAAGGAGATTCCTGCGTAGTTTCCGAAACACAAACCCTATAAGCTGCTAGTACCTGGTTAATATGCACGTCCCATGTCGAAAAATCCTCTTGTATCTTTTTGGACAGAATGTCGTTAAAAGTTCTATGGAAACGTTCGACCTTAGCATTGGACTGTGGATGATAAAGACTGGTCGTGACATGGTCTATGTTCAGTTCTGCCAGCGTTTCTGCGATAACCCTATTCACATTCTCAGATCCATTGTCTGATACTATCTGCAATGGACAGCCATGTCTGGGTAGAATTTCTTCTACGAGCAGCTGTACCACTGACTGCGGCGTTTTATCTGGTACAGGGAACGCCTCTACCCAACCTGTCAGATGACAGATGAATGCTATGACATAGCGATTCCCGCTAAGGGAGCGGTCAAACGGACCTGCCAAGTCCAATGACAACTTAGCGAATGGGTATGGAGGAATGTCCATTTCCTGTACGGGGGCCCTTTTCTTTTGTAACACTCTAGACTGACAGATGACACACCCACTAACATATTCATACAGTTGTTTGTACATGTTAGGCCAGTAATACTTTCTACTGACTGTGTCATGCGTCTTGTCTATTCCTAAGTGACCATTTTCGTCATGGTACTGTCTGACTACGTACTCTACCAAGTGAGACGGAACATACAATCTGGCTACTGGTTCATCATCAGGATGAGACAAGAAATATAGAACATCCTCTATCAGCATGTATCTCCTATTGACTGTCATGGTTCCTTGTCCACTAATCAAGAAGTCCTTTAAGCGCACTATTTCAGAATCCTTCTCCTGTTCCTCAATAATATTAAACCCTGGAAGATCAACTTTTTCCAGCTTCTCGTCACACCCTGCCCTTACTGTACAACTAGCAAACTGCTTGGGTGTGAATTGGTTGGAGTTTATGACTCCAATGACAAAAGCATTGTCATTGACCTCTCTGGTTACCTCTACTTCTTCCTCATGCTCTGGCATGTGAGTACCACTCGGCATTCTGGACAGTAAGTCTGCCAAAACATTTTGGGGACCTGGGATATATTCAATCGTACAATTATATCCTGAAATGCCTAGGGCCCACATCTGCACCTTCTTATTCTGCATTGGTGAATTAAGCAAATACTTAAGAGGCATGTGATCCGTGCGGATTACAAACTCCGCATTATGCAAGTAGTGATTTAGCTTTTGAAGCGCATAATGGATCGCAAAAGCCTCTTTCTCTATTGTCGACCATTTCCTCTGACTGGTACTAAGTTTATGGGATAGAAAGTAAATAGGTCTTTCTACCTTTGCGCCTGGGGAAATGTCTGAATCCTCATCGCATTTTTGCGCGAGACATGCCCCCACGCATGTGTCGCTGGCATCCGTGTAAAGGATGTACGGACGCCGTGTATCTGGATAGGCTAACACTGGTGCTGCAGCTAACGTTTCCTTCATCAAGTCAAACGCTTTCTGGCATTCCTCTGTCCAACTGAATCTCGCATACTTTCGTGTCAGTGCTATGATTGGTTCAGCCATCTGGGAGAAATTAGGAATCATTTTCCTGTAAAACCCAATCATACCAATGAACGAACGGCACTCTCTGACACAGGTCGGAGCCGCCATAGCCCTAATGGCTTTTACCTTTTCCTCATCCGGTTTTATCCCCTGGTTACTAATGACAAACCCTAAGTATTTGGTTTCTTCCTCAAAGAACTGACACTTCTTGAGTTTCAGCTTCAGGTCATGCTGTCTCAATCGATCAAAGACTGTCTGAAGGTGACACAGATGGTCTTCTATTGTTTCTGAGAAGATCAAAATGTCATCGAGATAGGCACAGGTAAAGCTTTCTAAACCGGCTAGCACGATATTCATAAGCATCATGAACAATCCCGGTGCTCCCACCAAACCAAAAGGCATTTTCGTGAATTCGAATAATCCCTTGTGGCATGCAAATGCTACTCTATCCCTACTCTCCTGATCCGCCATCTTGACCTGCCAGTATCCCGACTTAAGGTCCAGACTGGTAAAATACTTGGCCTTTCCAAGCAGTGACAAGATGTCATCTATCAGCGGTAGTGGGTATGATGTTTTCTTTGTAACCTCATTCAGTTTTCTAAAGTCAACACATAAACGTTTCGACCCATCCTTCTTGGATACAATCACTAAACTAAAAGACCATGGGGACTGAGAACGTCTTATCACACCTGCCTGTAACATCTCTTCTAGAGCCTTGTCAACAATTTCCCTATCTTGAAGCGGGATTCTATACGGTTTTATCCTAATGGGAGGATGATCGCCGGTATCTAGTTTCATCGTGACAGTGTCAGTAGCCCCTAAATCAAGGTCGCTATTCGCGAACAAGTCTTGATTGTTCGTAATGAGCTCTGACACTACACCTTTCATATTCTCCGGCGCAGTGACTTCCGTCAAGTCGACTGCCGATACCTGCCGATCAACCGACCCTATCTGTACTTCATGTACTTCTTGAACTGCTGTTACCTTCCCTACAACACAACCCCTTCTAACTCTATACGTCTTGTTTGTGTTGTTTACTATCAGTATGGGATACGTCTGGTGATTATTTTGCCTGACTACCGTGCTTGTCACTAACAGTCCCGGTTCTTGTGCTATAAATCCCTTGTCTGTTTCCGAAATCTCTAAGAGTGTCTCTCTTGCAAAATACGGAGCATTCTTCATCCGTACCTGGAATACTTCTGCCGTCTGAGGTTTTATCACTTTCGTCTTAGTCACTCTGACCAAAGACGAAATGTGGATGTCCTGTTCATATGGCACATAAACACTTCCGATTCTGAGTTTCTTCAAGTCAAAATAAATCCTCACCCCGTTTTTGTCTAACCAGTCATTTCCCAAAATAAAGTTCCTGTTGAGCCCGGATACCACGTAGAACTTATGTTTAAACTTTTGCCCCGCTACCGTAAATTCTAATTCTGAACTCCCCAATACTTGTAAAGCTTCTCCACTAACTGACTGTAACGACACATCTCCCTTTCCTAACTTTGGCTTATGACTGAGTTTATCGTAAGCCCCCTTACTAATCAAAGACACCTCTGCTCCCGTATCGATCAAGCTACGAAATCTTTGCTTCCCAATTTTGAATACTATGCACTTAGAGCTACCCGCTACATTAATGCTAAACAACTGACTCTTTCTACTTTTCCGGTCCTGCGTAACGGCTTCGTGTGCCGCAGAACCTGCTAGTTTTCCTGCCTCGGCGGAAACCTTCTTTGACCTTGTGGCCACCTGTTTCTGGCCTTTCTACATTCCCGCTGAATGTGACCTCGTTCCCTACACTCCCAGCATTGAATCGGGGGACGCATTGTTTGCTGACCAACCGCCCCTATCACTCGGCAATTTCTTGCCTGGTGCCCTACTCTCCCGCATTTAAAACAATTACGGTGACGAGCATGGTCTACTTTCATAGCCTCTTCTCCACCCCTAGCTGTCGCTCTCGGCTGACTAACTGGCCGATTGTTTATCGTGCGTAGCTCAAACCTATGGCGAAGGTTTTCCGCTTGCACGGCCACCTGCACGGCCCTATCTAATGTACTCGAGTTATCCCGCAGGACTTTCATCTTAAGAAAGTCATGCGCCAATCCGTCAACAAAGAAATTGGTTAGTTGCCGTTGTACCACAGCCGCGCCCATCTGACTCGGGAAGGCTTCGCCGGCCAGAGTCATTAGTCGCTCTGCGTACAGAGGCACACTTTCCCTCGGGTTTTGTTTCACCCGCTGTAGCAACGCAAAAGCATGATTTTCATCGGCGATTTCGCCGAACCTTACGGTTAGCTGCCTTTTCAGTTCATCCCAATCCCCTGCCGCTTCCGTTTGTAAGAATCGATGGATAAAATCACTCACCACCCCCGAGCTTGCTTGATAAGCAATGACCGGGCGCCTGTTGAGGGCTTTTATTAGCACTGCATATTTGTCAATTTCTTTTATCCACTCCCTAAATTTGGTAGGCTTTCCGTCAAACGTTCCTACCATCTGCCCTATACTCTGGGCGTTAACCGCCTGACTCATTTCCTCTACTTTTTCGCCTAAAATCCTAAACACTTCCTCTGCCATTTTTGTTTCTTTTTAACTGTAACAACAACACAACTCTAGCTAACTGGTCTGGCTCCTATATAAGACTCAACAAGGGTTAAACGAAAAAAGTCACTTACCCCGTGATCCTTTCGGCTGTTGGTCTTGAATGAGTCGCAGACGTCTCGTGGGCTCGAACTCTGTTTTGTCCTTGACGTGGGCTCGAACTCTGCTTTTCTTGAAGTGGGCTCGAACTCTGCTTTTCCTTGACGTGGGCTCGAACTCTGCTTTTCTTGAAGTGGGCTCGAACTCTGCTTTTCCTTGACGTGGGCTCGAACTCTGCTTTTCTTGAAGTGGGCTCGAACTCTTCTCTTCGGGTTGTTGGCTTGCACTCTTCTCTTCTCTTTCTGGTCTGCTTTTCCACCCTTGCGTCGTTGGCTGTCGATTTGGTGCTGATAGTCTAGTTTTTCTGTTTCTTCGTTCCTCTGTTTCTTCCCGTTCCGAGATCCTGGTCACGGCACCAAATAAGAAGATAAGGTAGTGTTACACTACCGCAGCCACACGCAAGGTGTTGTAGATGGAAGACGCAGCCAGACAAGAGTGTTTCCAGAAGAGTCTTTTATTTCTTGGTCATCGTGGGTCTAATAGGTTGGGCACAACCAACCTACTAGCATGGCATACTAAAATGGCGAAAATACCGGCGCTCGGTCTCTCGCTTCTTAGCTCCCTCTATCTATCTATCTCACTCTCTCTCTCTCTTCGTTGTGTGCTCTCTCTTCATTGTGCGAGCTCCCTCTCTATCTCGTTCCCTTCGTTGTGAGCTCTCTCGTTCTGGTCATTGTGCGAGCTCTCTCTCTATCTCGTTCCCTTCGTTCTGAGCTCTCCCGTTCTGGTGTTTACCCCCAATATATATACCCGTTCTGGCCGAGGGCATCGCCCCTTTGTCTCAACCAGTCAAAGGGGCTATTACTGTCACCCATATTATTCCACATCTATCATGGTGGCCAGCGTCCCCTGACCCTATCTGTCAAAGGAGCTATTACTGTCGCCCATAATCTATCCCCCATCTGCTCTGGTGGATAGCGCCCTCTGATCCTAGCTGGCCAGGGACCCATTACTGTCTCTCATAATTATTCCACATCTATTATGCTGGTCAGCGTCCTCTGATCCTAGCTATCAAAGGAACTCATTACTGTCTCTCCTAATTATTCCACATCTATTATGGTGGCCAGCGTCCTCTGATCCTAGCTATCAAAGGAACCCATTACTGTCTCTCATAATTATTCCACATCTATTATGGTGGCCAGCGTCCTCTGATCTTAGCTGACCAGGGACCCATTACTGTCTCTCCTAATTATTCCACATCTATTATGGTGGCCAGCGTCCTCTGATCTTAGCTGACCAGTAACCTATTACTGACTCTCATAATTATTCTTTGTCAGCAGGAGTCTGTGTTCCTCACTACTAACGAGGGCTCATTATTTATTCATTAGTCCCAGCTTAGTAGGGCCGGCCACTTGTCAACTCCACGTGAGCCCGTGGTAGCCAAAGTGGACCGTGTCATAACCCTCTCCGTGCTCTGCCCGTGGTACTAATTATATTCTCGTTATTTTCATATCAAGGGAAATTATAAAATTACCCGACCGTGATATTGGTCGTATACACTTATAGTGTAACACCTTGACCTTGTTAACCTGGAAAAAAGAAGGCTGATAAATCCATCAAGATGCGGAAATGACGTCAACTACAGTCAGCCACGTACAGTGTGTGGTACAAATAGACACTTTCGGACGCGCTCATCGGTCAACCCAATGTATTTGGGGCGGTTCGTGGCGCAGTGGTTAAGGCGCCTGCCACCAATGCTAAAGGTGTGAGGTTCGATTCCGGGTTCCGGCGTCGGACTTTTCTCCTCTAGTAAGTGTCACCCGCGTTAATTCGGGCGGACCGTCGGGGGTTCTTTCTCCGGGTACTCCGGCTCTTCCTCCCCTTCCACATTGGTATCAGTTTCAGCCAACTTAATCAAATTTCAAATACAAACGATTTGAATTTCAAAAAAAAAAAAAAAACACTTCAGTAGATCGCTTGAGCTTGCCCTTAGCACCACGTGAATGTTCTGTGTTTACGTGCAGTGTGTGAGTGAGTGCGCGTGTTTCACGTGAGCGTGCTTGTTGAGTTCAGTTCGAGGCTACATTCTGCGCATTGAGTTATATTATAAATATGAGAAATGCGCCATATAAATACTATGTAATAATAATAATTGTACAATGCGTGACTGGAGTACATACATTACTTTCACTTCCACAGCAAACTTGGCTCCCATTTTGAAAACCCTCTAAGTAACAACTCATTGTGCCCGCGGTACGAAATACCCACATTTTGGAGTTATCCTCTGAGGACTGCATTGCAATTTAGGAGACAGATCGACTATGATAGTTCACGGGTGGTGGCAGAATAGTTTGGCGCTGATAGGCGCCAAGCTATTCTGCCCCCACCCTTGAACTATCATGGTCGAGCCATATCTTGCTGTGGTGTGTCACGGGCGGAATGAGATAAAGAGACGCTCATGATGATGATGATGATGATGATGATGATTGAGATAATGAAAACGTTAAACGTTTAGGGCTTAGAATGAGAAGATCACAATGAAATCTTTTGTTCCTTTACATAATAATGAAACCTTTGGGTGCCGGTTGCGCTTTTTGTCGCGATGCTTACTGCAGGAATCACCGAGACAAAAAAAAACGCTACCGTCAGCCCAAGGGCTGAAGGGTTGAAGGTCAGAGGATGATTATTTTAGGTTTACAGACTTTTCACAAAGGACACAACAGATCTTTAATTGAGAGATTCACCGGGTCGATGTCCAAACAAAACTCATTATAGTGTCCAGATGATGCCGAAGAATGTTTTGTGTTATTATTATGGTTTGGGGTAAAGGGATGTGTGTGTGTGGCAGGGGCGGGGGGGGGGGGTAGCAGGGTTGGGGGGGGAGGGGGAAGGGAGGGGCCGGAAGAGGGGTAGGGAAAGGGGTTGCGGGGAACTGTAACTGAACCCGTTGGACCCAGTTCAAGCTTCGACACATTTTGGTTTTGTTTGTTTTGAAAGTGTATTATTTTTTATTATATTTATTGTGGGTTTTTTCTTTTTTCTTGTAGTTGTTGCTGTTGTTTTTGTAGTTCTTACCAGTGTTGTTATTGTTATTGTTGAGTTGTTGCTGCTGTTGTTGAGCTTTTGTTGCTGTTTTTAAACTGTTTTTGCTGAATTGATGTTGTTCTTATTGTTGTTGCGTTGTTGTTGTTTTTTGGTGGTGGTGTTGAGTTGGTATTGGTGTTATTATTGTTGTTACTGTTGTTGACTTGCTGTAGTGGCTGTTGTTATTGTTGTAGTTGTAGTTGAGTTGTTGTAGTTGCTGTTGTTATTGTTGTTGCCGTTGTTTTAGTTGTTGTTGCTGCTGCTGTTAGTGGTAGTGGTGTTGCTTTTCTTCCTGTCGTTTGCATATAAACATTTAGACAACACGTCAGTTTATGACCTATTACAGCTGCCCTGCGTCCGACACAGTGCAACACGCACCTCCGCTGCCTTCACCAGAAACGCACTGTGTGTACCGCACAAGTAATCAGTAATCCTGTTTACTCAACGTCTTACTGCTGAACGAAGCAAACTTTCTTCCCCCAGAGACGGCCTGCATGTCAAGAACTGGGACTGTTATGCAACGCACAGTGAATGATGATGAGGTTACTGGCCACATCATGGGCAACAGAATGACGACAGACACACACTGTTCATTGCAGCGTTACTCGCATCAAATTAGTCACTTATACGTAAAAAATAAAATTACGTAAAAAAACTAAAATTACATGACAAAATTATGTCATGTCAGTGAATAGTAAGCACGGTCAGTCTGCAAGAGACATAGATCCTGATGCGCCCCCACTTTACCGCTTTACGGGGGCCAATGAGGATCTATGTCTCTTGCTGACGCCACCTTGACTCCACGTTCCTTGGACGGTTAGGGCCCTGGAGATAAATTAAAGAAGATTTCAAAAACATTATCTGGGACCACTGGCAGTGATGGCTTGAAACTGTTGTCCTTTATTTAACGAACTCCATCGCTGTCCAAAAAGAACCTAGACACCTAAGTCACTCTGAATCGCTTGGCAAACCTTATAGATAGCTTCTCAAGGACCCCTGAGTCTAAAGGTGCTCATTCTATGTCACTTGCAGAAGGGGGCGTACGACAGTACTGAAGTTGGACAGACACACAACCTCCCCAAACCATCTCCCTTATGCTACTCGATCTCTCTGCCGCCTTCGACGCTATAGACCACTCTATCCTCCTCCACCGCCTTCACCACTCCTTTGGCATCACTGACTATGCTCACTCCTGGTTTCTCTCCTACCTCTCTAACAGACAGCAGTCCGTCACCATCGACGGCGTCTCCTCCAACCCAGTCACGCTCTCCTCCGGAGGTCCACAGGGTCTTTGGCCCGGTCCTTTTCACACTCTACACCTCTCCCTTGTCCAACATCATCCAGTCTCACCACATACACCACCACCTCTACGCTGACGAACTCACAACTACTAGACAAAGACAAACTCGACAACACTCAGTCACTACTGACCAACACGGCTGACTGCTACAAAGACGTGAAAAACTGGATGACAGCAAACAAGCTTAAAGTGAATGACGACAAAACGGAAGCCATGCTGGTAGGCACTCACCAGAAACTTTCCCAGCTCCCTCCCTCCCTCCACCTTCAACTCACAGCACCCGCATCTCCCTCTCTGACTCGGCCAAAAACCTCGGCGTTATCCTCGATTCCTCTCTTTCCATGACCAGCTTCGTCTCCGCCACGGCCCAGGCATGCTACTTCCACCTCCGCCGCATCAGTTAGATCAGAAAATACCTCACTACCGAAGCTGCCACCAAACTTGCCGTCTCTCTCATCCTATCTCGCATCGACTACTGCAACTCTCTCCTTTCCGGCCTCCCTCACTCCACCACTTTCACTCTCCAACGCGTCCAGAACAATGCTGCCCGCCTCGTCCTCAGAAAGAAAAAATCCGACCACATCACTCCCCTGCTCAAACTCCTTCACTGGCTTCCCATCCCCCAACGCATCCAATACAAGATTCTGTCTCTCTGCTACAAATCCCTGAACAACTGCGCTCCCGCTTATCTCTCAAACTTACTTCACCCCTACACTCCTCCCCGCTCCCTCCGCTCCGCCTCCGACCCTCTCCGCCTCCACATCCCCCGCACCAAACTCAGCACTTTCGGTCCCCACTCCTTCTCAGTATACGGTCCATCCACCCGGAACACTCTCCCACTCTCTCTCCGTCAGAAACACTCTCTCTCCTCCTTCCAGTCCGCCCTCAAAACTCACCTCTTTTAACAGTTCTAGCGCTATACCACCACACTCCCCACCAAACGCCACTTTCGCTTAGCCTGGAAATCCAAGACCACACCATTACACAAGTAACTGAACATCGCCTACTCGGAGTTATTGTTGATAACCAGATGAAATGGCAATCTCACATCAATGCTGTCTGTAAAACTGTGTCCAGAAATGTTTGTATGCTGTCTAAGCTAAATATCTTATTGATGTCGATGCTCGCAAACTATTTTACAATGCCCATGTCAAATCCCACATCGATTATGCCTCCACGACATGGGACGGCAGCGGTGACATACACTTGAAGAGGCTTAACTCCTTGCATCGCAGGGCAGTGAAGCAGATCCTGCCTGATCCAGCCCTTTCTACTGACCAAAAATTTGAAAAACTAAAGATGCTTCCTCTCGACAGGCACCATCTCTTTAACAAAGGGGTAGCTATGTATAAAATCTGGAATGAAATCCACCCAGAATACTTGTGTAAGCTCTTCACCAAGGCAGCTTCAGGCTTTTCAACATCAAGGCGTAACTTCATCACACCACGCCCGAGGATAGATTTATTTAAAACCACCCTCTCATTCTCGGGCGCCTCGTTTTGGAATAAACTGCCAGCGCACATAACACACATTGGTTCACTCCCCTCTTTCAAGGAAAGCCTCTTCAAGCACCTGCTATCTAACAGCTCATTCACTGGTTCGGGTATCCCCATCGCGTAAAGCCTTGATATTAACCTCCGCGCGCACGTGTGCGTGTATGTGTGCGTGTGTGTTTGTTTGTGTGTGTGTGTGTGTGTGTGTGCGTGCGTGCGTGCGTGCGTGTGTGTGTGTGTGTGTGTGTGTGTGTGTGTGTGTGTGTGTGTGTGTGTGTGTGTGTGTGTGTGTGTGTGTGTGCGGCGAGAGCGTGCGCGCGTGTTTGATTTCAGTGAAAGAAGGAATGTTAAAGAATATCTTCTTTTTTTTCTTTTTTTTTTGTTTTGTTTGTTTTGCTTTTGCCATTCACATTATTAGCAATTATAATTGGTGCCCTCCATTTTTGCCTTATCCATCTTTTTTGAACGACTTGTTATATTATGTGCACTTGTATCTTAGTAGCTTTGTACCTTTATATGTTAGTAGCCTTGTACCTTTAGCAGCATCTGCGAAGCAAGACGTGATGCGCTGCAGGGCTCTCTCTGTGTGTGCAACGAGGGCAGCATCATCAGCAAAAAGCAGCTCACGAATCAGTTGGTCTAGGGTTTTCGTGTGGGCCTGCAGTCGTCTGAGGTTGAACAGGCTGCCATCGAGACGGTACCTGATGTACACTGCATCGTCATCATCGAGGTCCACTGTGGCCTGCTTCAACATCATGCTAAAAAAGATGGTGAAGAGGGTCGGTGCCAGCACGCAGCCCTGCTTTACGCCATTGAGAATAGGGAATGGTTCTGAGAGGTCATTGTTGAGTCTGACCTGGCCTTGCTGGTCCTCGTGTAGCTGGACAATCATGTTGAGGAACTTTGGGGGACAGCCAAGTCGCTCCAGGATCTGCCACATGCCTTGCCTGCTCACAGTGTCGAACGCTTTTGTTAGGTCGACAAATGTTACGTACAGCCCTTTGTTCTGTTCGCGGCACTTCTCCTGTAGCTGTCTCAGCACAAAGACCATATCGGTGGTGCTCCTGTTGGCTCTGAAGCCACACTGGCCCTCTGGGAGTTGGTCTTCAGCGATGGCAGGTACCAGCCGATTCAGGAGCAGCCTTGCAAGGATTTTCCCAGCAATGGACAGCAGGGTAATTCCCCGATAGTTGGAACAGTCAGACTTCTCGCCTTTGTTCTTGTACAGGGTGATAACGACTGCATCACGGAGATCTTTTGGTAGTGTTCCTTCCTCCCAGCAGCAGAGAAAGAAGTCATGGAGCTTGTTGTGCAGTGCTGTGCCTCCATGTTTCCAGATCTCTGGCGGTATTCCATCAATGCCTGCTGCTTTGCCACTCTTGAGCTGGTGGATGGCTGTGAGGGTCTCTTCAGCGGTGGGCGGTTCGTCCAATTCAACCTTTACTGGGAGGTGTGGGATTTGTAGGATGACTGCTTCTTGAACAGTGCGCTCAGCGCTGAAGAGGCTCTGAAAGTATTCCGACCAGCGGTTCAAGATGGAGGTATTATCTGTGAGGAGTGCCTGGCCATTCGCGCTTCGCAGGGGACTTTGTACCAGGTGCCTGGGGCCATACACTGCTTTCAGTGCTTCGTAGAAGCCCCTGTAGTCACCATTGTCAGCACAAAGCTGGGTCCTCTGTGCAAGTCTGGTCCACCACTCATTCTGGAGATCTCTGAGCTTGCGCTGGAGACTGCTGCAGACGAGGCGGAAGGCAGACTTCTTCACAGGGCAGGAAGGCTGGGCTAGGTGGGCCTGATGGGCGGCTCTTTTTTTTTTGCTAGGTGTTCCTGGATCTCTACATCGTTTTCGTCAAACCAGTCTTTGGACTCGAGGTCAGTCTGAAAAAGACAGAGGTCCTCCATCAGCCGGCACCCAAGACAGTGTATCGCCCTCCTCACATCACCATTGGTGAGTCTGAACTAAAGTCAGTGCACCAGTTTACTTACCTTGGCTGCATTATCACGTCGGACGCCAAGCTGGACAAGGAGCTTGACAGCAGGCTGGCAAAAGCGAACAGCGCTTTCGGGCGACTTTTCAAGCGGGTGTGGCACAATCAACAGCTGAAAACAGGCACCAAGATCAGCGTGTACAGAGCTGTGGTCCTCACCACCCTGCTGTATGGTTCCGAGTCCTGGGCCCTCTACCGCAGCCAACTACGACTCCTCGAACGCTTCCACCAGCGCTGCCTGCGCACCATCCTGGGCATTCACTGGAGTGACTATGTCACCAACGTCGAGGTCCTTGAACAGGCTGAAACTGTGAGCATCGAGGCTTTGCTGCTGCGGACACAGCTCCGCTGGGCGGGGCACGTCTCCAGGATGGAGGTTCATCGCCTACCAAAGATCACCCTGTTCGGCGAGCTTGCTACTGGACACCGTGACAGAGGGGCACCAAAGAAGAGATACAAAGACTGTCTCAAGAAGTCACTTAGTGCCTGCCAAATCGACCACCACCAGTGGTCTTCGCTTGCTGCGGACCGTGACACCTGGCGCTCCACCATTTACAAGGCAGCTGTCTCCTTTGAGGACTCTCACAGAGCTAGCCTTAAGGACAAGCGGCTCAGGAGAAAAAACAGAGATGCCGCAGCTCAGAACCCTGGCCATACCTTCCCCTGCAGCCACTGCGGTCGAACCTGCCTGTCTCGGATTGGCCTCCGCAGCCACGAACAAGCCTGCAGACGTCGTGGGCAACTCCTATAAAATCTTCGTTCGCGAAGTCAAGCCAAGTCACCTTTATATGTTAGTAGCCTTGTACCTTTAGCAGATTTGTACCTTTGTAGATTAGCAACGGCAAGCGTGAAAAATGGCACATGTGCTAACTGCTTCTTCCGATCAGAAATAAAGTTTCATTTAAAAAAAAATTTCATTTCATTTTTAAAAAAGCAGACTGTCGTAATGTATTTCACTATTTGTGGTACGTGAGTCGTTGTCTAAAGCGTGCGCATGCGTGCGCGTGTTGTGAGTGCGCGCTTAGAGTTATAATTATTATAAGATAAGCGCATTATAAATACCGTAATTATTATTATTTATTATAAACCCCAAGGCAAGGGTTTCTAATAATAATAATAATAATAATGAGTACTTGTATAGCGCCTAACCTAAGATTAGAGCTCTAGGCGCTTAACAAATGCTAATTGTATACAAAAATAACTAATTACAAAAATGCAATTTACAAAACGTACAAAAACAAAATACAACGCACTCTGTAAACAAGCTATAAAGTCACCATTCAAAAGTGTTACGCTTATGGACTCATACTCGCATTCACACATACACACCCACACACACACACTACTTCTAACATAAATAGAGATGACTTTAACATGACAGGTGTGTGACAAAGTCATTTGTAGCAGACAGAAAAAAATATGGGTCTTTAGGGCTCGCTTGAATGCCTCTCTCGAATCTACGTATCTCAGTTCGCGTGGGAGGTCATTCCAAACAACTGGGCTCTGGTATCTGAATGACCTCTCACCAAACGACTTTGTTTTGACAAGAGGGATACGTAAAACTCGAGAGTGGCAGCAGAGCGCAAATTCTGTCTTGAGGGAGTATACAACTGGAGAAGAGAGGCAAGGTAGTGTGGGCAGGAACAGGTAATACAACTGTGAGTCATGCATGAAATTTTGTACTGAATCCTAGCTGTTACAGGTAACCAGTGAAGAGCAGACAGATGGGGTGTGATATGATCTGATCTAGGGACTCTAAGAATCAACCTAGGAGCTGAGTTTTGAATTTTCTGGAGTTTGCCAATCAGACACTGGGAACAGCCAGCCAAAAGAGCATTGCAATAGTCTAATTTAGACAAAACAAAAGCGCAGACAAGTACTTTAGTTGCTTCAGGTGTCAGATAGTGGCGGACTGAAGCAATACGTCGCAGTTCAGTATAGGCGGATCTGCAAACGTTGTTCACATGAAGGCGCATGGACAGGCTACTATCAAGTGTGACACACAGATTTTTTAAATGGGGGGAGAAGGGGACAGTGGCACCACAGATTTGTAATGAATGGGGGAGTGTCAGCGTCTTCGTCAACCTCGGGGAAGCAATGAGCATGGCCTCAGTTTTTCCGTCATTCAACTGTAATTTGTTTGAAGTCATCCACATCTTAGTATCCAAGACCCTCCTGAAGGCTCTCGATTGTGTCCATAATCTGATCAGGTGTACATGAGTCATGGAGTTGAGTATCATCTGCAAACGCATAATGTGATATAGACAAACGGTTAAAGACACTGGCCAGTGGCTGAACATACAGGGCAAAGAGGACTGGTCCAAGGACTGAACCTTGTGGGACGCCAAAGCGCACGGTGGATGGGCTGGATAGTTTATCATTAACAACTGTGCACTGAGTTCTATCAGATATGATCTAAACCACGATAAAGCAGTTTCATGAATGCCATACACAGAATAGAGACGTTGTAGCAAAATGTCATGGTCAATCGTATCAAAGGCAGCAGATAGGTCTAACAGTGCGAGAACAGATACTTTGCCATCATCAAGAGCCTCGAGGAGGTCATTCAGAATTTTTGCAAGCGCATTTTCAGTGGAATGATCTGCACGGTAAGCAGACTGATTGGGACTAAGAAGATGATTCAGGTTCAGATGGTCGAGAAGTTGCGACAACACAACCTTCTCAACGATCTTAGAGAGAAAAGGAAGGTTTGAGACAGGGCGGTAATTCTGTAGATTGTTAGGGTCTAGAGAGGGCTTTTTTTTAGCAAAGGTTTAACAATGGCGGACTTGAAATCCGACGGAAAAACACCAGACCTCAGGGACTCGTTGACAATGTTGGTCATGACTGGAAGCACAACATCAATACACTCGTACAGCAATGTAGTAGGAAGTGGGTCTAAACCACACGGGATTTTTTGTACATTTGGTACCATTTTCTGAGGACAGACGTCTAGTACTGTCACGATTTACGGTACAAACATCGTCTGCAGAGTTCAAGGGTGGTGGCAGAATAGCTTGGCGCCTATAGGCGCCAAGCTATTATGCCACTACCCTTGAACTATCATTAATCAGCCCTTAAAGCAACCTACTCCAGTATAGGATTATTAGATCGGAGTATCTCCTTTTATTAATATCCTCAGCATGTCATACATCAATGCTTAATGTCCTCAGTATGTCGTACGTCAATGCTTAATGTCCTCAGTATGTCGTACATCAATGCTTAATGTCCTCAGTATGTCTTACATCACAGAAGGCTTAACATAATCATAAGTCTGAATGTCGTAAAACGAGAGACTTTTCTGCTCTTCTTCTCCTTTGGTCTTTTTAAAATACCCCAGGAAAGGGCGAGAGTTGTATACATATATAACGTTATGTTTTCAGCAGTGTCTGTGGTAGTTTCTCTTTAGGGACATAATTTTTAGTGCCTGACAGAGATTGGATCAAAAGAGATTCGTCTAGAACAAGGCTCAGTTTGAAGACTGACACTTCATAAATCGTTTTATGTTATGGTACCTATGAGGGCGAAAAACAATGAATATTTAAACTAATCTTGATATTAACATATGTTAACATATGTTAATTATTAACGTCAACGAAATTAGGACCAAATAAGTCATTCTCGTCAATTGAAATTATAATTTATCTTTCAACGTTTACTCATTCAAGTCGTGCCGCCTACGGATACGCGGCGATTCGCCGCGTATCCGTAGGCGGCACGACTCGACTGAGTTAAAGTAATCCCTTCCGCGCCGTACAAAAATGAACACCACCCAAGTTGCAACAGATGTACATCCTCATACGTCCCGCAGTTGCGGGGCTCATAAGGATCCATGTCTCTTGACACCACTTTGTATCCTGGAAGGGGGGGGAGGGGGGATGGGGTCGGCGGCCAATTTGCCCCTCCCCCACCCCCTTCCCGCCCAGACCCCCCACCCCCTGGATACGCCCCTTATCCATGATGTTATATCCCAACCATTTCCAAGCTCAGTCAAGAAACCGGAAGTCTCGTTTCCACTTGCAAACTGCCGCAGCTGTAAGCTGTTTGAGTGGCTGAATGTTTAGACAGCTCAAAGTATTTATTTTATGAAAATGAAATGATAGTCGGAACTGAGTTTTAACAGGTGCAAAAAAACGACTAGCAGATCAAACTAATATTCAGATTTTAGAGACTGGAACTATTTTTGTACCGAAGCTTGCGGCGTGGAAATTTCTGTTAAACAGTTATTGTAAGTTCATATTTTATGCTAATACGCTGCGTTAATGTTGGAAACATAGCCTTTGTTCTGGTTTCTTGAAATAGACGCCAGTGACAATGTTCCACGTTTTGCTGCTCACATAGACCTTGGCATGTCTTTGATCTCGTGCATAATTTATGCAAATGAAAACGCCGGTTAAAGACACATGTGACGAAATGTTAACATCATCCCGTCAATTGCGCTTGACGTTTTATGGTCAGGATCTGACGTAGTGATGTATAACGTGTATCTAATTTACGTCAACTCCACTGTCTTTGCCTCGTGGAGTAAATCTCACATTCTATATTGCAGGGGTCATGGCTGTTCGACGCGTGTCAAGTTTTTGCCCCTCAAGCACTATTGTATGCTGTATTCTGCCTGTGATATTGAGTGTGTGTGAGTGACAGACTGCATATCATTACAGGATTAGCATTCATAGTGCGTACAAAGTACGTAGCATGCATAATGTGTACAAAGTATGTAGCATGCAAAATGTGTACAAAGTACGTAGAATGCATAATGCGCACAAAGTACGTAGCATGCATAATGTGTACAAAGTGCGTAACATGCATGATGCGAACAAAGTGCGTAGCATGCATAATGCGTACAAGAATAGGTTAATCCCTTTGCCGCCAGGGGACACAGACAGTGTTTGGGTTTTTTTTAATCATTGAAAGGTCAAAGTCAAAAATCCCTTGCCGTCGAAAGATCTTGGATACAAAGTGGATCGAGCAAGAGGCGTAGGTCCTCATCAGCCCCCGCAATTGCGTGTGTGTGTAGAGGCAATTGCGCGTGTGCGTAGAGGCAATTGCGTGTGTGTGTAGAGGCAATTGCGCGTGTGCGTAGAGGCAATTGCGTGTGTGTGTAGAGGAAATTGCGTGTGTGTGTAGAGGCAATTGCGTGAGTGTGTAGAGGCAATTGCGCGTGTGCGTAGAGGCAATTGCGTGTGTGTGTAGAGGAAATTGCGTGTGTGTGTAGAGGCAATTGCGTGTGTGCGTAGAGGCAATTGCGTGTGTGTGTAGAGGCAATTGCGTGTGTGTGTAGAGGCAATTGCGTGTGTGCGTAGAGGCAATTGCGTGTGTGTGTAGAGGCAATTGCGTGTGTGTGTAGAGGCAATTGCGTGTGTGCGTAGAGGCAATTGCGTGTGTGCGTAGAGGCAATTGCGTGTGTGTGTGTGTAGAGGCAATTGCGTGTGTGTGTGTAGAGGCAATTGCGTGTGTGCGTAGAGGCAATTGCGTGTGTGTGTGTGTAGAGGCAATTGCGTGTGTGTGTAGAGGCAATTGCGTGTGTGTGTAGAGGCAACTGCGTGTGTGTGTGTGTAGAGGCAATTGCGTGTGTGTGTGTAGAGGCAATTGCGTGTGTGCGTAGAGGCAATTGCGTGTGTGTGTGTAGAGGCAATTGCGTGTGTGTGTAGAGGCAATTGCGTGTGTGTGTAGAGGCAACTGCGTGTGTGTGTGTGTAGAGGCAATTGCGTGTGTGTGTAGAGGCAATTGTGTGTGTGTGTGTGTGTAGAGGCAATTGCGTGTGTGTGTAGAGGCAACTGCGTGTGTGTGTGTGTAGAGGCAATTGCGTGTGTGTGTAGAGGCAATTGCGTGTGTGTGTAGAGGCAACTGCGTGTGTGTGTGTGTAGAGGCAATTGCGTGTTTGTGTAGATGCAATTGCGGGGGCTGATGAGTATCTACGCCTCTTGCTGTTGGGTGGTGGTTGATTCTTTTCAGCAATCAAGGGGTTACTGAAGAAAAAAGCGGAAACGTTGTCGTTAGCTAATTTTAATTAAGTGTATGTTAAATGTATCAAACGCGCATGGGACCGACGAAATAACCAGAGAGAGAGAAAGAGAGACAGACACAGAGACACAGAGAGAGAGAGAGAGAGAGAGAGAGAGAGAGAGAGAGAGAGAGAGAGAGAGAGAGAGAGAGAGAGAGAGAGCGAGATGATGATGATGATGATGATGAAACGTTTTTATTCAGGATAAAAAGTTTTAGGCATAGCAATGCCTATCTTCCAAACTGTCCTGCTACTCTACACATATAAAAACACATCAGACGATACAGCAAAAGATAAAACATATATAAGTTTAAAAAAAACATCCCACCTCCACCCTCAGAAAGAAATTAATAAATAAAATAAAATACGAAAAGAAATTAAACTTATATATATATATATATATATATATATATATATATATATATATATATATATATATATATATATATATATATATATATATATATATATATATATATATATATATATATATATATATATATATATATATATATATATATATATATATATATATACTGGTATGAAGGTATGAACCTGACATGTTATTGCAGACAGTCGAACTATTACATAACCTGCAGCAATCTGCTGTGCTGGAGCAACATACTAAGCGGCAGAAAGATAGAACATTCACAATGACAGCAGATATTTACGGACGCGAGCTCTGAAGATAGATAACTTTGAAATAGACTTTAAATGAGAGGGCAAATTATTCCATGACTTAGCACCGGAAAATGATATGCTAGATTTGAAGATGTCGATTCTCGGTTTTGGTAGATGGAGTAAGCTGTTCCTCGTGTTCTCTCTATTCGTGTGGGAAAACAGCTCACGGAGATAGGGAGGGGCGGCATCGTTTAGAATTTTTTTTGCACAAGTAAGCAGAGAGAGAGAGAGAGAGAGAGAGAGAGAGAGAGAGAGAGAGAGAGAGAGAGAGAGAGAGAGAGAGAGAGAGAGAGAGACATGTTTGTGTGCTAGATATATTGACGAGCGAAACAAACGAGACATTTTTGGAATCATCGGAAACACTTTAGTGTGTGATGTAGAGGACATTAATTTTGAGTGTGTGATGTAGAGGACACTTGAGTGGTTCCGATGATTCCAAAAATGTCGCATTTCTTTTGCTCGTCAGCATACAAATACTACTGATAAACGAAACACAAAGACTGATTAAAAAAAGATATTTCTGGTTTATTGCTCAAAACTTTGGATGACTGAGCATCCGGTTGAGTGGTCACCGTTCCGGCTGGGTGAATTCAGTTACACGCACACTTGTTGTTAGTGGCAGGAAGATGTCCTTCAGCGACGAGCTTTTCTATGGCTAAATTAACAGATCAATACCGAGCATATTACTTCAACATCCACGCAAATAGTGGTGGTGGTGGTGGTGGTGGTGGTGGTGTTGATGATGATGACGATGAAGATGCCGATGCTGTTTCTTCATCTGCTAATGATGATGATGATGATGATGATGATGATCATCATCATCATCATCATCATCATCATCATCATCATTTCTTCTTTTTCATTAATATCCGCAGCAGCAGCATTATGGTAAAATGCTTGTTTAAAAAATCATTTTAAAAATACATGTAAAACCGAATACTGCTTGCAATGTGTGTGTGGATCTGTGATTTTGGACTTTCGGCTGACAACCGTAAGGTCCACAGTCACACATCAGAACTCATTTATGCTTGTGGAGCCCCTTATTTCTTGCCACGAAATGGATTTATTTTTTCCTATTTTTGTAGGGGAGTTAAATTTAGAAGGGTCACAGAGATTGGTTAGTCAACGGGGAAAAGGATAACATAGGTGAGTTGTTTGGCCCTTACACGGGGAATTGGTGCCATGCGGGTTGCGGAGGCCGGGCGTGTGACTCACATGATTGCTCTGCGCGATCGGGCGGTTCCTGATTCGCGTGAACTTACATCGCACTTTTTACTGAGCGCAAGTTGTTTGGCTAAGCCGCACTATATCCAAATTGTTAGTCAGTCGCTCGCTAGCAGCGAACAAACGCAGCAGTCTCCTAGGAAAGACTTTCAGGCGTGGTTCTCCATAAGCTGAACCCCTTAAAGCAGTTGTGCCGTTCCTCTGTAACGGCCCTGCAACATGGCCCTGGTCGCCCAGGAGCCGGTGCCCTGGAAAGGAGAAGGAACTGCGACGACTGAACCCCTGGCTTGTCTTGTTTGTTTGTCTTCGTCCCAGCCGGGGCGTCTTTACGGATGACAGTAAGTGCGCGCAACAATTCGCTAGTGGCCATATGCTCGGGGAGTTTGTCTGTGTGTGCTTGTTCTGTTATTATTGTTAGTTTAGTTAGTGAGTATTGGGGGGGGGGGGGGGGGGTAAGTGTAAGAATGTAGAAATGTCATTTATTTTATTTGGTAGTATTTAGTGGCGGAGGGTAAATTTGGGAGTGGGTTATATGGTAATGTGTAAATATGCATTTTGCTGAGTTGGAATTATTATTGTTGTTGGAGAGAGGTGAAGGAATATGAAAGACGGCAATTAAGATTGCGGGAAGGGTGATGTGATTACCTTTCTTCTTTTTGTCAGTTATTCATATGTGTATTTTTCCACCCTTGTTTTAGTGCATCTAAAGAACTAAATGGATTAGTCCGCCGCCGTTGCTGTGCGAAGGGCTGGGCAGTACGATTGTGAGAGTGGAGGCTGGCTGTGTCGCTCCTCATGGGATTACGACGTCGTACCTGCGCGCTTTTGCGAGTGTCGTGGCAGACACCGCGTTTAGCCCAGGTCGGGTCATCCCATTTAGTATTTACTAACTTACTATAAGTAAAGTCTTGTCCATTTGTAAATTCGTAAAACATGTTGTGAGACTAATTTCATTTCCTCGTGGTGACAATATTATGAGAGGTACTTTGCCGTAGTGACATAAATATTGTGTATTCTGAAATATTGTATATTTAAAAGGAGCCATGTGCTATAAAGGAATTTATCGCGGAAGCAAAAGCATTAATTTAATTTGAGCTTGTCATTTGTGCTCCCGCCAAGGAGATCCAGTAACTTGTAAATTATATTAATTTTTTTCTCAGTTTTCATTTGTATTTTATTAAGGATATTTGTTTTATTATATATTTGATGTTATTTTGTATTATTGAGTATAATGGATATTCGGGTTGGGATGTGTGTGTGTGAATGTGATGTGTGAGTGCGTGGTTAGGATTTAGTGAGGATAATTTTGATTGTTGTTATTTTTATATGTAATAAATGTTGTCGTAATTGTTCCTCTGGTGTTTGTGTTAGGTTGGGATGGTTGTACTCGAGTGGTAGCGCTCATTGTTCGCGCCCCGGAAGCGGGGGTCGTGACATTTCTTAATTAATCATTTGATAACATTTATTCATTCATTCATTCATTCATTCAGTCATTCAGTCATTCAGTCATTACCTCTCCAATTTATAACCTCTACACATTTTCTCACCAGCTAATGCGGAGTGGAATCCCATGTTGTAGTCAATGGCCACCTCGTTCATGACGTAGTCTTCCTGGACATCGCGGTAGTTGTCACTCTGGTCAGGACCACCAACAAGGGCGCCAACCAGAAGATGACCGCTCACACTCCTGCAACGAGGAGTCTGTTGTTAACTCATTACGTCCTGCGGACGAAACTGCCTAATGTCCCCTGATACAGACGTCAGAGTTCTGGAAACAGATCTAGCCTTGATATTTCAAGGGTGGTGTCAGAATAGCTTGGCGCCTATAGCATGGTCAATCTACACCCTGTTGTTTCGTGTCAGATGTTATCTGGGGTTGAAGCTGTTCGGAAAACGAGGATTGTCCAACATCGCTCAATCAAGGATTCAAGCACATATTACGGCCTTTACCATCTCACCCAGTGCGCTGGCCAACTGCGACCACTGTCGACCTGATAATCTTGTACGCTCTGGGTGAAGGCATTAAATCTTTGCATATAGATGCCGCCGCGAAATTAATTACGCTACAACAATATCGGCGTCGAGATCCGCCCAGTTAAGGTTTGCTTGCAGTGCGTGTGCTTGGCTATTTTAGCGCTAGACGCGTCGTTATAAGCCACTATTTGGCATGCCGGCGCACCGGATCCGGAAATGAACTCTTCAAAAAATTACTTTGTAGGCAGACAAATAATACAGAAACGTCATTTAGTAAGCATCGCATGTCTGTCGTGCCTTTTAATCCACTGTTTTCGTCACGTGCAGTTCTGACCTACTTCTAAATTCCCAACAACTGCTATTCACGGAATGTCTGAAGTCCGTGCAATGTTTGACCTACTTCTGATGTAGGGATAACCTCCAGTTGTTCTGGCACCAGTCTTACTGCCTGGTCTGTCGCTTGTCTTTCTGTACTCACGATCCGCGGTGGTGAGGATGGACGGGATACTTCGTTCCGTAACCGATCTGGTAGCTGAAGCAGCCGCCATTGTGATGGTTGTCTCCCAGCAGGTAGTTGATCTGCTCCACAGCCCACTTCCGGTATGCGGCGGGGTTGATTCCGTCCTCCGCCGCAGCGAGTGCAATGTAAGCGGAGTTGCCTGAACAGAAGAAGGACATTGCAAGCATACCTTAACACATTCGAGACGAACAGCATGCGGACAAACGGCGAACAGCCGCGTGTCCGCATGTTATTCGTCCCGAATGTGTTAAGCGGGTAGTTCTTACCACGATTATATTATACCTCCAAAAGAATCGCCTCCTGGTCCTCCTCGCATATTTTCTTTCACCTCTGATGTTGAAAACTTTGGGACGCTTACTGCTGTTGAGACTGTGTTACGTTGTCTGTATCAAACAAGGTGGGCAATCGTTGACTGGGCGTACATGTTTTTAAATTCAAACCTTCAGGATCATATTTGATATCTCTGTTAGCGAAATCATGTACTACTTTGCTGTTGTCTATCAGCCCTAGCCACGAAGTTCTAACTTTCAGCCAGCTAAGCTCACTGAAACAAACGAAAGCCACTTCTTAGATGTCTCCGTTTCTTTGAAATATTGTCGTTGTTAGATATGTGCTAGCGTGCGCGTACGTGTGTATGTGTAGATACATAAGTGCACGTATGCGTGAGTACATGTGTGTGTGTGAGTGTGTGTGCGTGCGTGCGTGTGTGTGCGTTTGTGTCCGTGTGTGTGTGTGTGTGTGTGTGTGTGTGTGTGTGTGTGTGTGTGTGAGTGTGTGCGGAGTGTGTGTTTGCATTTAGGTAGTTACTGTTGTTTGGTTGATGTTCTTTTTATTTTTGAGTAGCTTAGCAAGGACAGATTGTAATTGTAAGAAAGGCCTGAGCGCCTAACATCTCAATCCTTGGAAAATATAGTTTCGTTCTCTTTTTCGTTCCTTCGTACTCTCTCTCTCTCTCTCTCTCTCTCTCTCTCTCTCTCTCTCTCTCTCTCTCTCTCTCTCTCTCTCTCTCTCTCTCTCTCTCTCTCTCTCTCTCTCTCGCACACACACACACACACACACGCACGCACGCACGCACGCACACACACACACACACACACACACACACACACACACACACACACACACACACACACACACTGACGTACCAGCGTATCTGTTAGATCCCCACTTGTCCCTCCAGGCCAGGCCACATGGCGTGTAGGGGAGAGAACCGCCCGGCATCCAGTCATGCATGTAGGACTCCACATCTTGCCTATAGGTGTTGTCATGGGTCTCCTCGAAAAGCAGCAGCTGTAGATGTAAATGGATTGTTAGTGTAGGGTAGGTCTTCACCTCCTGCTTGTATACTGAGGAGCAAAACAAATGCGACAGTTTTGGAATCATCGGAAACACGAAAGTGTCCTCTACATCACACACTGAAGTGTCCTCTTGACATCACACACTAAAGTGTCCTCTACATCACACACATCTACATCACACACTAAAGTGTCTTCTACATCACACACTAAGGTGTCCTCTACATCACACGCTAAGTGTTTCCGATGATTCCTAAAATGTCGCATTTCTTTTACTCGTCAGTATAGATGTTGCCATGGGTGTCCGAGCTGAACTTGACGCAAGCACGCGCCTTATTTCAGCTAACACATTCCTCTATCTCTCTGTCTTTCTGTCTACTAACCTGGCGAGCAATGTATCTACTTGTCCATCTGTCTACTAACCTGGACGACAGTCTATCTGCCTGTCTATTTCAGTGTCTACTGAACTGGCAAGGTTATATGTCTGCCTGTGCATAAATCTACGAACCTGGCAGGCAATCTTTTCATCATCCCATCCCAAACTCCAGTGCCCAGCCTCGTGAAAGCCCTTGGCATCGTTCAGGTAGTGCGCCTCCCTAGTAGCGCGGTACAGCCAGACTGCCCCGACACACATCTCATCCTTGTAGCCACTCGACCTGAACACACGCAAGTCAAATGCTACATTAGTTATACTGCTGTCAGTAGCGGTTATTGTCGCGATGATTCCTGTAGAAATCCAGTCAGTCAGCCAGTTCTGCAGGAATCCAGTCAGCCAGCCCGTCCTGCAGGAATCCAGTCAGCCAGCCACTTCTGCAGGAATCCAGTCAGCCAGCCAGTCCTGCAGGAATCCAGGCAGCCAGCCAGTCCTGCAGGAATCCAGTCAGCCAGCCAGTCCTGCAGGAATCCAGTCAGCCAGCCAGTCCTGCAGGAATCATCGCGATTAAAAACCGCTACCGACAGCCGAATGTTCTTTTAACAGACAAAACTTGCAAAGTTAGAGACTTTTTGTTGTTGTTTTTTTTTTGGGGGGGTTGTTTATTTTGTTGTTTTGTTGGATTTTTTGTGGTGGTGGTTTCTTCTTCTTCTTCTTCTTTTTGTTGAAGGGGGGGGGGGGCGGGGGACGGGTTTTAACCCTTTAGCTGTCGGTAGCGCTTTTGGTCGCGACGAATACTGCTGAAATGTGGTCATGGCGACAAAAGGTGTTACCGACAGCCAGATTGCCGTGTGTCACAATTTATTTTAATCATTATGCAGTATTTTGTTTTGGAGAAAAGTTCGTTCTACGTGTTGTGTTGGATGAGGTGTGTTTTTTTTTTTTTAGTGACGTCAAGAACATGTGACGTAAGATGTGTGTTTGGAACATGTGACGTAACATGTCGGTTTGAAGAGTCGATATACGTCACTGTGAATTGTGGAAGACAGTCAGTCAAGTCATGGGAGATTTGCTCTCAGCTAAAAGTTAGTTTTTGTGTGGAGTTGAGGCGGTGTGAAGTGCCTCGTGGTGATCTATCGCAGGATGGATGTTAGTGGAGCTAAATGCTCAGTATAGTAGTATGTAAATATTTGTAGTTGAAGAACTACAGCGTAAACCAGATCGACTTTATTAGTACAACGTTTATCAGTGACCTTGTCAACGGACTGGGGAACCGGTAGCAGACAGGCACAAAGGCAGTCGACAGTTTACTTTCACGCATCTTTGGGTAAGTATTTGTTTGTTAATAGTAGATTTGAGAAATGTGTTAGTTGATTCGCTCTAGATCTGGAACTGTATGACATTCGGGCGCGCATCGGCGAGTTTGCGGTGTCGTCTGGCGATCGGCGCGCGGGGATGGATCGAATGGTCGAAGCGTTTCGTTGAGCCTGTTTGATTTCGTATGATTCGGATCGAATTGAGAGGTTATGTGTTGTGCGGAAATATGTCGTATTCGTGGGTGTGCATGGCATTTCGAATTAATTGTTATTATGATATTTTATTCGATGTCGGAAACGATCGGAAATCGTCGACAACATCCGGAAACCGTTGGGGTCGTCATCGTTACCAAGTGTCGTCATTCGGGCGGAAGTAACGATCTAAACAATGGCTGATTTCTTATACGGAGATACACTTTTTATATGTTAAATAGATGCTCTCTTCAGCTGTGACGTGGGATGAATGTACGTAAGAGTCAAGTGGGAATGTAGTCAACGTGGTGTACGTGAGAGTCAAGTGGGAACGTAGTCAACGTGGTGTACGAGATAGTCAAGTTGATCCAGGCGGTGTGCAGCGGAGCTTAGACGAGCCATCGCGAGAGATAGTCTGATTGTTCGACGAGTGGCGAGGCTGAATCAACGAGCAGCGACGCAACATCGATCTTCATTCACGGTCGGATAATTAAACTGTGTAATCGTTCGAGGAATCTAAGCATCGACTTAATTAATGTCAGTTATTTTCAACAGACAAATGAGAAGTGACAGCGTTGTGGAACAATGAATGTGTGAGATGTGATTAGTACTCTGAACATTGTACGAATGGTTAAGGATGTGCGTGTATTACAGGTGCATGTATGAATTGAGTGAATATTGTGTAGGTTTGTACACGTCTTGTCTATTGTTTGTCGTGCGAATGAGAAAATCAAATTATTAAAATCGAACTAAATACCCAACAATTCCGTGTGGTATATATTCTTCCTCCCTGGTGTGACACCGTGACACACAGCTCATCCTTATTGGCGAGTTTCACAGCCAGTCTCGGTTACCGACCGGTCGCCGTCATATTGTGGGTTAGCTCATGAGGATCTATGCCTTTTGGCTGATATCACTTTACCATGTGCAGTACCAGCTGACGCAGAGTAATCAACGCTAATTCAACACACACGAAAACCCTAGATGTCCCAAGAACATGCTGTGATGTCAACCAGAGACAAAGTGGTGTCAGCAAGTGGTGTCAGCAAGTGGTGTCAGCAAGACGAGTGGTGATAGCAAAAGTGGTGTCAAAATGGCGTCAGCAAGAGGCATAGATCCTCATGAGTCCCCGCAATTGCGGGGGCTCAGGAGGATCTATACCTCTTGCAGTTAAGTGCTGCTCACCTTTTCTGAGAACAGATTGATGTGATAGGTTGTTTAGAGCTAAGCTGAAGATCTCCGAAACAAACTCTGTGACCAATGTCAGCGAAGTGGCTGATGGTACACAGGCGAGGTCGGGCCACGTCAGGCTGACTTCAAGTCCATGACATTTCGCTTATTTAGAAGAGCAAAGGGAACTAACCCGTAGAATGGAGCGGACCCGGTGAAGACCCCTGGGTGGGCCTTTCCAAGCGCGTACAAGGACTTTGCTGCGTTCAACAGGCGCCCGGCGTAAGCAGCGTCTGTAACAATAGTAACGACGATGACGACGACGATGATAATTATACAGTAAAATTCGGAAACAGAAAATAGCCAAAGGAAGCAGTATGTATTACTATGATACTTGTTGTAAGTGAAGTATTGTTCATAGAATCAAATATCTGGCCGGGACCTCTGAAAATGTGATGGTATGTCCGATTTGTAGCCCCTTTATTGATGACAAAAGGTGAAGACTGTCCAAACGCAAGAGGCATTGATCGTCATGAGCCCCCGCAGTCGCGGGGGCTCATGAGGATCTATGCCTCTTGCTGAAACCAGTTTGTGTACATGTGTCTTGGTCGGTTGTCGCTTTTGGTCGTTGAATGAATAAAGACGCTCTTACTGTGGCAGGGAAGGGGTTATTATTATTATTATTATTATTATTATTATTATTATTATTATTATTATTATTATTATTATTATTATCATCATCATCATTATAATAATCATCATTATTATTGTTATTATCATAATCATCATTATAATAATCATCATTATTATTATTGTTGTTATTATTATTTTTTAATTATTATTGTTATTATTATCATCATCATTATTATTATTATTATTATCATTATCATTATTATTATTATTATTATTATTATTATTATTGTAATTATTATTATTATTATTATTATTATTATTATTATTATTATTATTATTATTATTATTATTATTATTATTATTATTATTATTATTATTATTATTATTATTATTGTTATTATGATTATTATTATTATCATTCTTATTAATAATATTATTATCATCATCATAATTATTGTTTTTATTATTAATGATGTAATGCTGTAGTACTAGGATACATGGTCCTATACTATAATCAAAAAGGCAAAGTGGTTTGACGTCTATATAACCTTGACCCTGACCTCTATCCTTGAAGGCCATATATCCGGCAGCAGTAGCACCAGCCCAGATGCCGGCGATGTCAGAGGCCGTGTTCGACTTCATACAGGGGCGGTTCATGTGGATGTTCTCGGGTCTGTCCCAAACAGAGTGGTCCGCGTTACCGTCCCCGATCTGGAAATAGAAAAGGACGCGTTTAAATATTGTCATTCTGGACAAACTACAGCGGAGAGATGGGATCGACCTTGATGTACTGGCCAGTCCGACACCGAGCGGCCCGCAGGGCCGCTCGATGTCGGACTGGCCAGTGCATCAAGGTCGATCCCCTGGTTGCAGATCCCAATCTAGACATACAGAGGGAGGAGGTGGGGTGATTCGACCTTGATGTTGTCAGGTTAGTGCCACACAACAGTGCTGGCTGCCGTCCCACACCCATCCCTGGAACCGCTTCCATGCCAGCGAACGCAGATTGTGTTTTGGATATCAATGTGAGCTCATCGTTAGATATCCCCGGCCGTCAACGGAACAA